>APFE030504134.1:82456-142310 GCA_000404065.3 Pinus taeda
ATATCATTGTGGGAAACTCTGCATTCCACAAACTGAGAGAGTAAAGATAATTAGGGAAGCACACACTTCTCTGATATCAGGTCACTTTGGGGTAAGTAAAATAGTTGCACAGCTGCAAAGGTTTTGCTATTGGCCGAGAATGAGTGAGACAGTTTCTAGATATGTAAAAGGATGTGCTATGTGTGCAAAAAGCAAGCCTAGCAACAGAAAACTAGGCTTGTACACTCCATTGCCAGTTCCTTCTCACCCTTGGGAAAGCATTTCCATGGATTTTGTTGGAGGACTGCCTAAATCTAGGAAAGGTCATCATTATCTATATGTTGTTGTGGATAGGTTAGCAAGATGTGTATTTTGATACCCTGTAATAAACAGATTACAGCTGAACAAACTGCAAAATTGTTCTTTGAACAGGTATGGGTTCATTTTGGATTAACCACTTCTATTGTATTTGATCAAGACACCCGATTTGTGGGAAGTTTTGGTCAAGTCTGTGGGAACTAATGGACACCAAATTGAAGAAAAGCACAACTTTTCATCCACAAACAGATGGCCAGGCAAAAGTAGTTAACAGGACAGTGATCCAGTTACTGAGAGGATATTGCAGCAAACATCCTAAGCTTTGGGATGAACACTTGTGTTACGTGCAACATGCTTACAATAGAGCCACACACTCTTCTACACAGAGATCTCCTTTTGAGACCTGTCTTGGTTTCATACCAAGGTCTCCTTTGGATTTTGTCTTTGGTAAAGATACCATGGTTGATGGACACAGTGATGTGGACAAGGCAACTAGGTTCATTGAACAGATCCAGGAGATCCACCAGGCAGTATAGGAACAACTGGAAAAGAGCCAGGCCAAGTACAAGGCTAGGCACGATAAGTATCGGATGGAGCATAGCTTTCAAGTTGGAGACCAAGTCTGGCTGTATATCAACAGGGACAGGATGCAAGGTGAAAGTAAAAAGCTAAAACCTATCAGGTATGGACCCTTCAGGACTTGAGAAGATTGGTGAAAATGCTTTTTGCCTTGATCTACTAGCTTACATGCACATCTACTCAGTCGTGAACGTAGATTGCTTGAGGTTGTTTGAACCTTCAATGGTTGAGGACCCTAAAGAGTAGAGTCAATTACCTTTTGTTGATGACCTGCTACCTGAATATCTTAGTGAATTACGGGAAGACACAGTGCTGGACAAGAAGGTGAGGACGACGCGCAGTGAACAAGTGGAATACCTCAGGATTGGGCTTAAAGGTTCGAAGCCGAGCAGTGCGAAGTGGATTGAGATTGGGCAAGTGAGATAGTAGTTTCCTCACTTAGTCGATGCTCGAAGAAAACCAACTTTTGGTGGTCCAAAAGCTCTTTCAGTGGGAAGGCCGTGATCCGAATTGGATCCATAAAAGACTGTCAAAGAACCATGACTGTATTGGGATGAAACAAATCTTTAAAGAATCCAAAATAGCATCAAAAACACCCTGAACCGATGGCAATGGCAGCCAACGTGGAACAACGAGGTCCTCGGTCAAAGCGCGCTGACCGAGGCCCATGGAGACTGCGTAGCAGGTCAAAGTAGCCCCGGATCAGGAAACAAAGGTGATTTTCAATGCGCTAATCGCGCATCGCTGGGCGAACAGGGCTGAAATGGAGGAGCCTTAAGCACTCGGTTGCATGGGGAGCCGGAGAACCAGGGGCAGAGAAACGAAAAGCGCTAACGTACGAAGGCAGGACCTGCGCTGTGGAAAACCGACGATATTGGTCGGGGCACCCTCAAACGATAAACAGTTTTGGAGAAAGCGGAGCGATCCCACTCAACGATCAGCGCGTGGCGACAGAGGAGAGAGAAAACTGCCGTTGATTGCGCGCTATCGGTCGAGCAAGTCAACCGTGCGGGACGTGCGTATGATGTTGGATCTAGAGGAGCCCAGATTGGACGGTTGAGATTGCGCTCGATGGAGGAAGTGGAATCGACAGGGAATTAAGCCACGTTCTAAAGGGATTTAGAATCCGTTTGACTGCCACGGTGGAGGAATAACACATCCACGACGTAACTGAAGAAGCAAACCGACGAGCAGGCTAGCGCTGTTCAGATGAGGATGCGTGGCCACTCCTTGAGCGTTCATGCTGAAGCCAAACAGGGAACTCCAAGCGCAGCTGCAGAAGGCGAATCGACAGAGGCGGAAGAGGAACCGAACAAGCACGGAAACGAATGGCTAAAAGCCATGAATAGAGACAGAATACACAGCCAAGTGGAAGTCGGAGTGAAGTCCAAGAGACAAAGGAGAAAGACCAGAATCCCGAGAGGAGGATGGATTACACAGAGAAGAAGACAGTAAAGCAAGAGAAAAGCAGGAAGAGACAAAGGGCCGAGCTGATTAGTGGCAACATCGAGCACCAGAGCTTCAGAGATTCAAGCCATCCCATAGAGAAATCTGTCCGGATCGAGCATCACATTTGGCTCCTTCCATTGTAGACCAGAAGGTCACAGAGCTGGTAGGAAGAAGAAGTGGCTGTGTACTCCAGTGGCTTGGGGAATCCAAAAACCACCCTGCCAAGCAAAACCTGCTTCAGGAGAACTCACATTGAGTCCTTGTATTGTAATTCTCTGTTTAAGACACAATAAAAACAAGGCCACCACTGAAAGCTGGACCAAAGAGGTAGCCCTGGAGAATAGGGTGAACTCCTTATTAAAATTGCCTGTCTTTATGGTTGCTTACTGTATTTCTTTGTCGTCTTTCTAATTGAAATGTCTGTGTATTGGTAATCTGATCGATCCGTTGCTTGAATAACACAGAACACACACCAACACATGAGTCTGTAATACCTTTTGTTTAATAAAACTTTAACTGATGTCACTCATAGGGTGAATATTAGATCAACGCAAGGCACAGTTTGGGTTGCCGAGAGGCTGACTGACAGCTGGAACTGCACAATGCACAGTTCAGCTTGGCCTGTTGATGACTAAAACTGCGCAATGTGCAATTTCAGTCAACAGTGACATGCAAACCAACAAACTATATTGCGTAGTTTTTGCCATCTGGGGCCAACAAGGCACTGCCTCCCAGAATTGTACAATGCAAGCCTAGAGGTCAGTGTTGGGCGAGACTTGCATGATTTTTGGAGGGAAGGCAGAGCCTTAACTTCTAGAAATGCGCAATGCTAGCCGGGCAAAGCAAGGTCTGGGTCAAGGCAGCCTAGACCCGCCGACGGGTGACTAAAAACATGAGAAGTTTGAATGCATGGTGAAACTGAGTGTAAACAAGAGTGAATGATCATGCATGCAAACAGTAAGTGTAGGATTCAGAAAACGGGAAAACATGCATGTGTGTGAAACGGGTTGCCGCAACGACAACCGTTGGTGCAAAAACAGTGTCATGCATGCGACAATAGTGAGATGCAAACGGAAACTGAAATGATGCTTCTACAAGCTAACATACATTAAAACGACAGTAAGCGCTCATTGAAATCAAGCAAACAAAACTTACACAAGGTGAAACACAAAAAGCGACAGAAATGCAGCACAAGACATGAGAAGCAAACTTACCCTGAAACAACTAAGTTAAAAGTGCTGAAGACTCCTGGATGCGATGTTGGATCTCGGAGCTGCAAGATCAATGTGAGGAATGAGCTCTGCAGCGTCTGGTTCATAAGTTTTGATAAGATCAAGGTTATGACGCGCATGCAACAAATCTAGGAAAAAGCGACACTTGGCGGGAGGTTTCTAAAATGATCTTTGCATGTAACCTCCGACTGCTAAAGATAGATCCCTCAAATCTAGGGATGCCTTTTGCATGCTGCCTTTTGCTATTTTGGGAAAAGCAGCTCATGCATGCAAATCAGCGTTGCTCGGTCCCGAAGGGAATCGGTCAACTTGAAGGCACATGCATCACTCTGTGAGCATGGGATGAAAATTTTTGCAGGAGTGTCAGATTGTGCATTTTTTTAAAGGAGGATTGCCTGACTGTTTTGCTCAATTCTGGAGCCCAGCAGGCTGCCCAGCTGATTTGTGCAATTTCTAGTGGGAAGGCTGGTTCCTCTCCAGAATTGCGCAATTTTCTGGGGGAGTGTCTCAGCCAAAAAATAGTCTAAGTCTGGAATGTCGGCCTGCGGGAGGGAGACAAGCAAGTTGACATGTACAAGCCGACAGGCCACTGAAACTCAACTGAAGCCTATGTACTTGACAGTGCAAGACATGCTGCTAACGATGGTTGGTAGGGAGGCTCCAAAACGAAGCCAAGGCAAAATTTTGGAGGGTGGTTGTAGCTGCTACAACACTTGGTGACACACTGGTAGATCTCCAACTCTCTACATGGACCTTGTTCATGAAAAGCAAGTCTAACACCCTCAGAAGTATTGTTCAGTTCTCTGATCATCTCAACTTCCACACTTGCTTGTTTATAAGATGTAGCATCCGCCATGCTCTTGATCAGTCAACTCACATTCCAAGCCAAGCCGTCATAGTTGTTTCGATTGGGATGAGGGGTATGTTGGTGCACAAGCCATATGATCGTCAGAGTTTTAGTTTCATCTCTGGTGTTGCTTCGCTGCCAGCAAGCTTGGACAGTGCCCCGGCAGAGTCACGCAGGAGCACAAGCATCTCTCCACTTCCAGCAAGCCTGGTCAGTACCTCGACGAAGTTACTTGCATCACCTCTCTGCGCAGGAAGCCTTTCTCTTCTTTCGCCTTATTCATTTTTCATTTTTTTGAATTTTTTTCACGTTTTCATTTTTTATTTTTATTTTCATTTTTGTAACTGTGCACAATGCTTATTCATTTCAGAGGCGGAAGAGGGATCCCGACTTATTGAGAGCAAAAGAGGTTGTTCCATCAGAGAAGTAGTTTGTATATACCTCTGACGTGCTTGTTAAGGTTTTCCCCCTCACCTTACTCTACTTGACTGAGCTGACAAGGATTAACCCAAAACAACCAACTCGAGTAGGTGATACTAGTTAGTGCGCAAGCGTTGTGTTTTCACTAAGGTTCACTTCGAATAGCACGTGTTTTCCATTAATGTATTATGGACCCAAGACACAAGTTCTTCATACATAGGCAGGACGACAGATAACCAAGTATTGGTAACTGCACAAGTCCTCTTGTACTTTACCCAACTTGTTTCAAGTCACACATGGTTTCATGTGAAACTAACCTATGAACGTAAACAAGCAAACAAATGACAAAACAAAGCAAAAGAAGAAGCAAATGCGTAAGCAAACAAGCAGACAAACAAACAAATATGCAAAGTAAGAAGCAAACATGCATGCAAGCAAACACTACTACTCTTAAGCTAATGGTGCATGGGTCTGCTTATGTATAGTGATACTTCCAATGCAGCCACTGACGCATTGGTCGACCCATGTTGGTGAAGGCATGGTTCGTGAACAATACCGTTGTGCGAACCAGCAAACATGAAAGATATAACAGTGAAGCCAAACACACTTCAGGTTTAAGTGCGTCCACAGAAAAGAAGTGAGTGAAAGCGCATGACATGCACTCTATGGACTTGCCATGGTGTTGTGCTATACTATGTGCAGATGTTAAGTATACACATTCTCTTGACTGTGACATGCAAACAAACGTGAGAAAGGTAGACCACTTACGTTGTGCAAGTGTGCTTCTGTGTAAGATTCCTCCAATGCAAGAGCGATGGGATCGTGTAATTCGAGTGGAGGAATCAAAATCTGTGTGTGAGATTGATCTTCAATGCATACAGATGAGTGATGAGGAGCCTTGGGTTTTTCAACAATTTCCTGATCGGAAGTGAAGCCAACCTCAAGACAGCGACGACTTGACATAACCATCAACGAGCGCTGAAGTGCCTCGACAACCTGCAGGGTTTCGACTTCGTCGATAAGTAGATAATTAGAGACCAGTGGCTTAGATGGATTAACAATGAGTGAATCAACATCGTGATCAAATGAAGAAGTACAGAGATCACGATAGTCGCGATCAGAAAATTCGGGATGTTCGTCAGCATCCTCATGGTTTGATGCATCCTCATGGTTTGATGAATCACACAGAGGGGTAGATGAGAAGCAAGAATGTTCATCCTTTGCGTTTTTGGAAAACGCTGATGAAGAATCAAGTGGATGTTCAATGAATGATTTGTCCTCTCCACTGTCAAATGATGGACTGACATCCGGTGTGTCCTGCGAGTGATCAACAATAGGTGTATCCGTAGATGAGATACATGAGCAAAATCAGGGATGGAAAAATCACCGAAGGTGTTAGGGAAAAGAAAAGGAGGCATGGACGGAAGGGAATCATCCTTCGTCGCGGGTTGATGTTTAGGCTCCCATTCATACTTTTCATAAATGACATCGCAGGTTGGTTGTGCAACACCAACTCTGTCGATGGCTTGATCCTCATTCCCAATAGATGTAGAGTTCGGAATGGAAGAACACAAGACAACGCAATCCCGAGAATCAGTAGAACGCGAAGACATAGGTTGAGGTAAGACATGCATGTGATAACCCATGGGCTTCACAACCAAATTTGCGCGAGAATTGAGAGAAGTGATGTTGGGAGGATGTGACAGTTGAACAGACGCGTGTGCATGTTATCCCACATCACTCTGCGGTGGTGACGCTATTTGATGAGGGGATGGCGGACAGTGACTTGTGACAGCGACCACGTTCGTCTGTGATTGCGCAGCTTCATCACCGAAGTATGCTGAGCGAGGTTTGAACTTCAACTTCATCTTGGGATGGACTGATTTGTTAAGGCAATATTCAAATCTGTCCATGAGATACTGAAATTTCATCTGACTTTTCAGAGCTTCAAACATGAATAGACGGAAGCGCTTTGAAAAATCCATTGGTGATTCATGCGGAGCCTTCTGTTGTTTTAACAATTTTTATCAAGTGCTTCAGGATCAAAATGGTGAAAAACAAATTCAATTAGATTGCTGAACTGCTTGAATGAGTGCATGGAGTTATGAGGCAGCATGCCACACCA
Source organism: Pinus taeda (assembly GCA_000404065.3). Lineage (NCBI taxonomy): Eukaryota > Viridiplantae > Streptophyta > Pinopsida > Pinales > Pinaceae > Pinus > Pinus taeda. The sequence goes on from APFE030504134.1 coordinate 89,406, forward strand.
TCGCAACAGGTGGTCGCGAAGTGTGTGTGCGAGCAACGAACATACCTCTGTTTCATTAAAATCTTCCATGTTCTCCATGAGCGCATGGAAGTCATCTAAGTGCTCAAGCTAGGCCACCTCGCCTTCACCATCATACGTGATTCGTGACAAGTGATCCGAAAACTCCCTCTCGACATGAAAGATATGTCTGTTGGATAGACATTTCGGAGGGTGAACAATGACAAACGCCATGATAGATGTACGAATATTCAAAACAAATCGTGAGGACTCAGCTTGTCATTTGGCCCCTCCTTCTAGCGCTAAAATGTTGACGGTGCTGGAACTGCCAACATTTCAGGGGATCTCCCCGGTAAGAGTCCCAACTAGACCTCAGACTGTTTGGTGTGGGAGTCCCAATAGTGGGTCGTATGGTGTCGCCCTGACCGCGGTTGTGCGCAGAGGTAAGTGAGATGTCCTTGTTGGTAGCAAGGATGTGACATGCGCAACAAGCCAAGGAAGGTGCATGAATGGTTCTAGCACAAGGAAAGTGGAGTGAGTGCGCCCCTTGGAAACCTGTGGGAACACGCGGCTTGGAAGGGAACACACGAACAAAGATGCATCACGAATTGGAAGGCAGGCAAACCAACAATCCAAAATGATGAATAAACCAGCGACACATCTCAGTAAGATTCATACATACATATACAGAAAGTCTATACACGTGTAGGCAAACAGATACATATATCATTAGAGTAACCGAGTTCACTAAAATACAATAACAACACATGCATGAAATGTGTTGGCTCTGTTATATTAAGAAGTGAAAGTTCCAATCATACAATACAACCATGACCAACCACTAGTCCTGATAACGGAACGTTATAGTCACTGCCGTCTGCTCCTCCAAAGAGATGTACTAGCTTTGCATTGTGGAGAAGTCAAGGCTCGTTACAATACACTCAAAGCTTTCTCTAAGATACTCCTATAGGGAGCTTGGCTGCCCAAAAGCCCTTACAATGAGTTATGAGGTTCTATAAATAGCAAAGGGTGGGGTGACCCTTGACATTCCCCTTTGTGACTCTTCACCTACTACATGACTGTTACATTCAACTATCGACACTTGGACTTTCACTTTACAAGATGTTACATATAATCTGCACATGTACCCATGTGAGACAAAATAGGCTTGAGCGGGCCATGCAAGCTATCACTAAGACTCGGACAGTGGTGGGAAGACCAACTCTTCGACATCCTCGCGATGATCAACAGTGGCGAACTGATGCCAAGCTTGGTCGTCCGTGATGGTGTTCACACTCTCAATGGTGACATCCTGCTGAAAGCGAATTCTTGCCTCTGTTGCATCTCGGTACAGTGATATGGCTCCTCTGTCCAACTCGTCTGATAACATGTGCATCATCGTCTTGAGTGCAACTAGACCGACAACATACTGATGCATAGTGTCTGTGCTGATCTCCAAGTGTGTGCTGGTGACCATGCACATCAACTTGTCGAAATATATGTTCAGTTCCAGTCGGACTTGCTTCTTGCCTTCGCCTCGGTGAGTGTGCCCCTGGGTGGGATCGCATGCGTACGCATAATGACATCCATGCTCCTAAACACCCTTTCATGCGATCGACAATGTTGCTCCGTGCCAGCTGCTGGGCTGGATCTATAACCTGTATGGGTGCAGTTTCATCAGTCTGTGCATGTTGCACCTCTTGCTGTACCTATTCCTGCTGCAACTCCTTTGTTTCTCTCTGCCTCCACGCGATTCTCTTGTCCCATTGTCACCTCATAGCCTCAATCTCCAAAGTTGCTTTCATCACAAGTGGATATAGTTGAACTTGCAACTTTGCTCCGCCTATGCGCTGTCAACAACCTTCCTCTTGCATTTGTCGCATGCAGGTGTGCTACCTTCTGCTGCTGTTGATGGTGCTGCTCGCTGTGATGTCGCTACCATTTCATCTTGATATCCTTGTCTATGAACAACTTGATGTCTTCATAGATAGGCAAGTTCATAAACACTTGATCGATTGCATCCCCAGTTGCGCTCTCAACAGTGTCTTTGATTCTACTCTCTTGGAAGCCATTGTACCTGTGCTGTTGAGAGGCAGACGAACACCTGTGATATCGGGAGACATAGCAACACTCATGGAAAGCAATCTGTCAGTTGAAAACCAAAACAAATTGGAGGACTGACATGCAACATACCTGTGGAACTGTCTATGAAGATTGCTCAATTTTCACCAGGAAGCCAGGGACTGATTGCCAAAATTGCGCAAGGCATAGTTTGGGCTGTCGGGAGGCTGATTGACTGCTGGAACTGCACAATGCACAGTCCAGCCTGGCCTGCTGATGACTGAAACTGCAATGTGAAATTTCAGTCAGCAGTGACATGCAAACCAACAAACTGTATTGCACAGTTTCTGGGGCCAAGAAGGCACTGCCTCCTAGAATTGCACAATGCAAGCCTAGAGGTCAGTGCTGGGCGAGACTTGCATGATTTTTGGAGGGAAGGCAGAGCCTTCACTTCCAGAAATGCGCAATGCTAGCCAGGCAAAGCAAGGTCCGGGTCAAGGCAGCGCAAACCCGCCGACGGGCAACTGAAAACATGAGAAGTCTGAATGCATGGTGAAACTGAGTGTAAACAAGAGTGAATGATAATGCATGCAAATGGTAACTGCAGGATTCAGAAAAAGGGAAAACATGCATGTGTGTGAAGCAGGTCGCCACAACGACGACCGTCAGTGCAAAAACGGTATCATGCATGCGACAACAGTGAGATGCAAACGAAAATTGAAACGGTGCTTCTACAAGCTAACATACATTAAAACGACAACAAGCACTCATTGAAATCAAGCAGACAACACTTACACAAAGTGAAACACAAAAGGCTATAGAAACGCAACGTAAGACATGAGAAGCAGACTTACCCTGAAACAACTAAGCTCAAAGTGCCGAAGACTCCTAGATGCGATGTGGGATGTCAGAGCTGCAAGATCGATGTGAGGAATGAGCTCTGCAGCGTCCGGTTCATAAGTTTTGATAAGATCAAAGTTATGACGCACATGCCACAAATCTAGGAAAAAGCGACATTTGGCGGGAGGTTTCTAAAATGATCTTTGCATGTAACCTCCGGCTGCTAAAAATAGATCCCTCAAATCTAGGGATGCCTTTTGCATGCCGCCTTTTGCTATTTCAGGAAAAGCAGCTCATGCATGCAAATAAGCTTTGCTCGGTCCCGGAGGGAACTGGTCAACCTAAAGGCACATGCATTGGTCTGTGAGCCTGGTATGAAATTTTGCGCAATTTCTGGGCTAAACAAAGCTAGTTGTTTGTCAGGTATTTCGCAATTTCTGGGTTAAGCAGGTCACTGCCTCCCAGAATTGTGCAATTTTTGGGTTGAGGCCTAGTGCCGGGTCAGATTGCGCAGTTTTCTGAAGGAGGACTGCCTCACTATTCTGTGCAATTCTGGAGCCAAGCAGGCTGCCTAGCTGATTTTCGCAATTTCTGGAGGGAAGGCTGGTTCCCGTCCAGAATTGCTCAATTTTCTGGGGGAATGTCTCAGCAAGCAAATAGTCTAAATTTGGAATGCCGACCTGCGGGAGGGAGACAAATATGCTGACATGTACAAGCCGGTAGGCCACTAAAACTCAACTGAAGCCGATGTACTTGATAGTGCAAGACATGCTGCTAAGGATTGTTGGTAGGGAGGCTCCAAAACGAAGCTAAGGTAAAATTTTGGAGGGTGGTTGTAGCCGCTACAACAAGTAGATATAAGCAGTGTTTTAAGATTCGGCTGGCTCGGAACCGATTCGGCCAAGTTGGTTTGAGTCAAGGCCTCACCGGGTCGACCGAGTCCGAGCCTACTCGGCCAGGTTGGATGACAACAACCTGTGAACTAAAAAACAATGATTTTTTTTATTTTTTTGCTTTTGGGGGACTCCAAAGTTTTCACTATGATACTTTAATGGTTTTTGGTCTCTAAATAAGTTTATCTCGTTTGATCTTGAGAGGTTTGTTTAGGTGGTATCACATATGTAGTAGAGATTCCTTAAGGGATAGCTTCATTCTTCTTCAAAACCTTCCAATAAGTTCTTTGTCCCTTTCTTAAAGCAAATCTAACTTTGTGGCCCCAACCTTGGCTCTCTAAAGATGAGCATCGAGCCTTGAGTTGATTCCACGTGATGCTACACCCCTTGATGAGCCTCCAGATGCTAAAACACTAAACTTAAAAGCTTGGACGTTGGAGTATTTGATGATATGCCCAAATGCATTGAAGATGCCCCCTGGTTGGCCTTGACCCTGTTTTGGTGGATGGTGCCTTCTTCCAAAGCACAAATGAGGATGGTTATCATTGATATGACTTAGGAGGGCTAGCACATACCTGTGTGATGCCAATGCTTACCCTTAGGGGTGCCATGTCACTCACATGCTTGAAAAGGGTGACATAGGGTCTCTCCTAGATGACATCATGGTTGGAGGATGCACCTTTTGAAGATGTACACATGCACTTTGGGACTTTCTTGGAGTGAGGAACACTCTTGGACCCTTGTATTAGTTCCTTGATGACTTACAATCTATTTTGGAGGATAACGCCATTTCTAGCCTCCTTGGTTATGTGTTTTTGTTATGATCTCTATATCATCATCATATATGTATTGGACAAAGCACTAGGTGCCATTTTGATATAATGGATATATTTTTGAGCCTACTTTGATCATATGTTGTCTTCTATCTATGTTCTAATGCTGTGTGTTTGGAAACATGAACGAAAATCTTTAAAATTATGTTTTTTTTATAAAAAAAATATTTAATGTAGTTTTTACAATGGCCGAGTCATTGAAATCGAGCCGACCGAGTCGATACCGAGTCTGAGTCGGAGTCGGAGTCAGAGTTTTAAAACATTGGATATAAGCACAATATTTTTGAAAACTGATAATTTCTTCTAATGATGTTGATCTTCTTTTAATTTTTCTAGCATATCATTAAGCAATTATACTTTAAAAATTCAACCATTCAAAAGCAGTAGAACAGTATAGATCACAATGTACAAAGAGAGTACAAGATTTACCCTGGGAAAATCCATAAAGGGGAGAAGCCCAACAACCTTTCAATAGAGAAATTCTTTTGTTCAACAAGAGACACACCTAGACCTCTAGTCAACAACTAGGTCAACTTGACCTTCAGCAATTCTATGATCAAACTTGGTCTTCACCCTCTAAGTCAAGCCTCCAAACTAATCCAGCAACTCGGCCCTCTAGCTTTGCCCTAGGCCGAATTTCGGCCTCCCAGAAATTGCCAGAATCCTAGAATTTCGCCCCCCTGCAACTGCCTAGAAAATAGTGCGAATTGGAGAGATAGAATCCTTCCACACATGCGAGCTAGATAGAGAGAAAAAGAGATGAATTTCATCCTTCCTTTGGTCCTCCTTGTCCTTATCCTTCGCTTGGATGCTCAGGAGATTCTTGATGAGAGAGATAGAATTGCTTCCTTGTGGAGGACCAATGTCTATATACAAGGATTTGTTGGGTCGAATGGGTGTGTCCTTGCCTGGGCCGACTTGACTTGGAGGGAGGCCAACTTGATTGACTTTGTAGCCAAAATTTCAATTTAAAAAAAATTCAAATTTTCTTCTTTTGAAAAAGTCCAAATGGACATTGTTGTCGCACAAAGTGTTTAGGCATTGCGACAACACTTAGAGTAAGGGCTGTCACTCTAATCTTTACTCACTTCGTTTAGACTCTCTCCTAGACAAGTCAAGGGGGGTAGTCCCTAAGGTGAATGAATGAGAATAGCCTGTGAAACACAGGCTCTAGGAGACTTAAAAATGGACAACTTGATGAATTTAGAACAAATCTTGGTCAATTGAGATGGATAGATTAAACGATTAGTACAAACAAGACACAATCACAAGAAATAAATTATTTTAGACCAGTGCCTTTGCATTCAATTAACCATAGACTAAATAGAAACAAGTTATCCTGAGCAATTTATAAATGTGGCAAAGTGACGATCACAAATATTTATACCAAAGACAAAGTTCGAGCCACAATGATGGACGAATAAGGGGTTTATAAAAAAAATAAATCGAAATTTGCAAAAAATTGAAAAACCCAATCAGTAGATCAGAAAACTCAATCAACAGATGAATGGTAGCCAGAGAACCCTTTAAAACATTTCCAGAAATTTTAATTATAATATTGAATCCACTTGCTTCATATTTATCCTTGAAACCCTCATGAAAATTTCCAAATCTAAGAATTTTACAACCCTTGGACTGCAAAAATTTGAAGAATATCCCTGCGAAATTATGTTGATAAACCCAGAGATCCAAATCTTACCCTCTGGGGCCTAGATCTGGACTTTACACAAATTTTTTCCTCAGATCTATCACTGCATGTCAACAAGTAAACACCCAAACGATATATACAATGATAAAAACTAAAACCCGGAAAAAGCCACATTAGAAAAATAATTACAAAATTTACAAACTGCAGGCTCTAATTAACCAGATCTGTCATTATATTGTACAAAAAAGATAAAATTTTAAATTTTAAAGGTGCTAACTCGAAACCCTTCATGCATCACCAACAGAAAAATCTTATGATAAGCCCGGAGCTAATTTAGCTGGGCTCTTCAGGAAACATAGATTGGGAGTTGGCTGGTTCAATTGAAAACTTCCCCTAATGCCCAAGGATCTAAAATCAAGATTTCCCTGCAAAATTCAATCAACCATTAAAAATAGAGCGAGAAAATAATAATAAAACTTAGACAAATAGAGATACCTGCTATTCAAACCTCAGCGACTGAGCAAGATACTTGTACTCAAATCACCCTTTAGAAGCTATCATCAATGGCTTTAGAAAAAATTATGCATGAAAACAACACATCTTATAGTATTCCCATGAAGAGTAACACCAACAAAACTTAACCCCAAAGTCTTTCTTTATTATCCAGAAAAAGATTACATAAGAGCTTTTCGCTAAGCACACGACTTAAAGACCGGATAGATCGACTGACAAATGACTTCCTATTTAAAGATAAATCCTCCAACGGCTAATTTCAGTGATCCTCGTCAAAGCAATTTTGATCGTTGATGAAGATTAAAATTTCTTTTAATCTCATCTATCGAAATATTTAATTCTTGAAGAAATTCAAAATTTTTAATTAGATATATTTTAATTAACTCAAAAATTAAATTTTTGAGTTAATTTCCCAAAAATTTTGACTTTGACTTTAACCCCAGGGATCAAAGGGTTAAAATTTAGCAAAATAATTAATTTAGCTTAGTCCCGGGACCTTTTAAAATTTTATTTTTTAAGGACCGATGAATTTTGTCTTTGGAGAATTTAAATTTACCTAGGGCCTAGAATTAATTAAATTTCTGGCTTAGGATTTTAATTAATTTTTGGCCAGAAAATTTAATTAACTTATGAGGAAATAATTTATTTTTCCAACCCTCAAGACACTTTACATCATGATTTTCATATTTTTTACATCATAAGGGAGAAAGCCCATTTGTAATAGACCCTCAAAGACTACCAATTTCTGCGACACAAATATAATCCAACAGATCAAACAATTTGCAATAAATTAACCTAACCAAATAGTTAGGATTATTCCCAAATCACTTTTACATAGACTTGATCTAAAACACTAGACTCGCCTAAGATCTTAGCGACAAAATCCATTCTAGCTTTGGGGTAAGACTGGAAGAAAACTCTACCGACCATCTGAGAATGGATCAGTGAGACAAAAAACCTCCCAAAATGGAGATCGTCACTAAAAAAGTAGGTTTACTTAGGTCGTTACATGTATGACATAGATCTGCTGAGATTATTTACATTATACACATGCGGAAAGGGTTTACATAACATCTTGGAAGTCAGGCTGATGATGATAACTGGACGGCATAGACACATCGATCAAGTGTTATCCCTTTTGCGAAAAAAGGGAGTGTACTGCTATGGGTCGTTGACACGTAGTGGTCAACAGATATGACTCAAAAATATATTTTTCTTTTGACTCTAGCATGAAGAACATGCTTTATAATAATCAATATAAATAAATCAAGGGCCAAAATATACATTATGAAGACCGACCATAGTTACAAAAATTCAATAGGACTGACATTCTTTTCGTGTCAAGTATAGTGACCCCAATTGTGGAGAATGGTCCAGCAAAGGACAATTACTCTTCTTGTGTCAAGTATGTTGACCCGAATTAGGAAGAATGGTCCCAAAGCATCAGGTTCGTTTAGCATCAGGGCTCGAATTACTCAGATAGAGTGTGGTCTTTGGAGATTCACCATGTGTCAAAGATTTTGACCTGAATGATGTTGAACCAAGACTAGTCTGTATACCATGTGTCAGATAGACCCAAAATATGGTGACTAGTTGATGCTAAATGATGCACCATGTGTTTGAAGTACTGATCCAGAGTATGGTGAGTAGATACCATAGGTCTGAGGTACCGACCTGAGTTATGGTGACTAGTTGATGCTATTGATTTACCATGTGTCAAAGATGTTTGACTAGATTATGGTAATTGGTTGATGCTATTGGTTTACCATGTGTCACAATTGTTGACCCAATTATGGTAATTAAATAATGATGATGATTTGTCATAACCTTTTCTTAGAGAAATTTGTTAACAAAAGAACATTTGTCTAGTCATTTTGAATACCTCCTTAGCTAAGAGGGAGTGTTGAATTTTGTAGCTATGTTCGGTCTTCATAAGTTATATTTTAGCCCTTGAAATATATATTGTAATTGTAAGACATGTTCTTTATGTCATTTTTATTATTTAGCCCTTGAAAGAATTTATATAGGACATGTTCTTTTTTTTTTTTTTTTTTTTTTTTTTCAGATTCAAAAGAGAAAATTTTAAATTTTTGGCTCCAAACTTGTCAAGTCGACCATCCCTCAAGTCAAGTCAACCTCAATGAAGAGACACACCCATTCAAACAGGCATACCACTATATATAGAACATTCAACCTCCTCCACAAGGCACCATTCAACCTCACACATAAGAAGATATATTATGGGCATCCAAACGAAGAAGAAGAAGGACGAAGAAGGACATGAAGGACGAATTAATCTCAAGAAGATTTCTCTCTATATATACTTTGCACGTGTGACTTACTGGGCAACAGGTCGAATTTTTGGTTAGCAGGGCCAAGATTTTGGGCATATTCTGGGAAGTGAAAATTTGGCCTAGGTAGATTAGAGAGGGCCGAAGTTGAAGGGTAGAAGTTTGACTTGACAAGAGGGTTGTTTGACCAGGTTTGACCATAGCTTTGTTGGTCATAGTTGACTAGTTGTACTAGCTATATCCCTTGTTGAATTGAAGAATTTCTCTAAGGTTGCTGGGTTTTCCCGGATAAATCTTGTGCTCTCTTTGTGCATTGTGATCTCTACTATCCTTATGCATTTATGGTTGAATTTTTGAAGTGTAATTGCTTAATGATAAACTGGAATTGGTAAAAGAAGATCTACATCATTAGAAGTAATTATTAGTATTTCGGAAATTAATGCTTGTATCTGTTGCACTTGAAAAATCAACACGAATCTTAGATGTTTTCAAGGAGAACAAGCTGTGTAATTTCGTTAATACAATGGTGCTTCCAAGCTTAGATCCAATTGCTCTTGATCTGCATGAGGTCAAGGAGGTCAACGAGGCCAAGGCGCAGAGGATTATTCTCGATTGGGTCAAAGATAATCTCATACCCGATTCGTTAGAGAAGGATACTGCAAAGATGTGGGATGCGCTCATGAAGCTATATTAGAGTCAAAACATGACGCCAAAGGACAAGTTGCATGGCACAAGAATGCCCAAGGGCAAGAGGGTGACATCTTACTTGTCTAGCCTGACACAGGTTAGGGACAAGTCGACTACTGTTGGAGAGACGATTGTTGAGGAGGTAGTGCATATAGCCTTGAATGGCTTTTCAAAGCACTGGGAGGTCTTTATCAAGTGTATTATGGGCTGAGATCACCTACCTGACTGGGTGAGGCTTTGTAATGATTTCGTCCAAGAGGAGATCCGAGAAAGTGGTCAGTGGGGAGATCAAAAGATGATGAGAACCTTGCTTTGGCAAGCAAGGGTAAGAAGAAGGCCAGTAAGGGGCCAAGCGAGGGATCCTCTTCCAAGAGTGTGAAGAAGAAAGATCCAAGCAAGGTTAAATGCTTTGCATGCCATCAGTTAGGTCACTACGCCAGTCAATGCCCTAATAAGAAGGGAAAGCAGATGAAGCAGGTTGTTGCTAGCGCAGAGGTGGACGAGTTTGCAGCACAATTCAAGAATGAGTTTTCACTCATTGCATGTTTCTCGAGCTTAGTTGCCACTAGTGTGTGGTACATTGACAGTGGGGCTTCTTGCCACATGACAAGAGTCAGAGTATTTCACCAATTTGAAGGAGGAGTTGGATTTCTACATAGAGCTTGGAGATATTGCCAAGTACCATCCAACTAGCGTTGGCACAATCAAGTTTCAGATGGAGCCCGACAAACCCTTGTTGATGGAGGACATGTTGTATGTTCCTGGGTGTGAAAAAGAATCTGATCTTAGTTGCTATCTTGGAGGACAAGGGTTAAATTATGACCTTTGACGAGGGTAATGTGTGTATTCGACCCAAGAAATCCAAAACAACGAAAGTGATAGGGGTTAGGAAGGGAAACTTGTTTTGATTGTAGTTTGAGCCAGTGCATGCATTGGTGAGTTGTAGCAAAGCATTGGGAGAGTTATGGCACAAGGGGATGACACATCTTCATCATGGAGCGCTTAATATGCTCTGGGAGATGGTGACGAGGTTGTTAGAACTGAAGGCCGAGCAAGATGAGGTGTGCAAGGGTTGCGCATTGGGTAAATATACCAAGACCAATTTCCAAAGCACCGACACTAGGTCCAAAGGGATTTTGGATCTAGTACACTCAGACATGTGGGCCCAAGTCAACAATCTCCTTGAGTGGGTACAAGTATTATGTGACCTTCATTGACGACTTCTCCACGAAGACCTATATCTATTTCATGAAAAATGGTCTTTAGCAGATTCAAGGAGTTCAAGGTTCTAGTCGAGAATCAGACAGGGAGAAAGATCAAGACATTGAGGTCAAACAATGAAGGCGAGTACACATCTAATGCCTTCAAGGATTTCTATGCGCAGGAAGGCATTAAGGAGTTGACAATTTTGTACAACACTCGGTAGAATGCGGTTGCAAAGTTGAAGAACAGGGTTATTGTTGGAGTGGCCAAGGCCATGCTCCATGACCAGGATCTGCCATGGGTAGAGGCTTGCAACACTGTTGTATACTTGCAGAATAGAAGTCCACACAAGGTGTTGGGCAAAGACTTGCAACACTGTTGTATACTTGCAGAATAGAAGCCCACCCAAGGTGTTTGGCAAATTGACACCAAAGGAGGTGTTTACAGGGGCACATTCGCAGCTTTGGGTGCTTTGAATATTGCCATGTTCCCAAGGATAAAAGGACCAAGTTGGAACCTAATGCAGAGAAAGATATCCTTGTGGGATATAGCAAGACTTCAAGAGCCTATCATGTTTACATTCCTGCTCTCATGAAGACAATAGTGTAAAGGGGTGTGAATTTTGAAGAGAGGGCTCTTCAGAAGTCTGGCAGCTTGAGTTCTTCTATAGTTGAGGTTCAGGAGGAGCAAACACCAAAGGTTGAGTTAGCGCAAATTCCTTAAACTACAGTCTCGCAGGTTGGTGAGCAAAGCAAGCAAGTCGAGCAGAGAGATCAGGATGAGGAATAGGGGGTTCTTCACACCCAGCTTCAGACTCCAAGCACAAGGAGGAAGAAGGTCAAGTGGGCAAAAGCAGACTTTAAGAGAGGCCCAAGAGTATGTTGGTACTTTGAGATATTCAATCAGATAGAGCAAGGCTCGTCAATGCTATTCTGGGTATATGGCATTGAGGCTGAACCTGCCAGCTTTCATGAGGCAGTCAAACATCAAGTGTGGATGGATGTCGTGGAAGAGTATTCTTCCATCATGAAGAACAATGTTTGGGAGGTTGTGTTGCGGCCAAAGGGCAAGTCAGTGGTTGGCTCCAAATGGATGTACAAGATTAAGCATGCTATGGATGGCAGCGTGGAGAAGTTCAAAGCCTGTTTTATGTCTAAGGGCTTGTTGCAAAAGGAAGGGATCAATTATGATGAGACCTTCGCTCTAGTAGCCAGATAGTAATCCATCAAGGCTATCATTTCTATAACAACACAAATGGGTTGGAGGATTCACTAGATGGACTTGAAGACGACCTTCCTCAATGACATTATTGGGGAAGAGATATACATAGAGCAGTCAGAGGATTTTGAGGTGCATGGGAGGGATTCCCATGTGTGCAGGTTGAGGAGAGAACTATATGGGCTCAAGCAGGCTCCCAGGGCATGGTATGCACAAATTGACAGTTATTTACTGAGTGTGGGCTTCACCAAGAGTGAGGTAGACCCGAAGGGTGAGCCTCTCATATTGGTGTTCTATGGTGGTGACATGTTTCTCATAGGGTCTAGGGAGCTCCTAGTGCACTGCAAGCGAGATCTTGCAGAAGAGTTTGAAATGAGGGATTTGGGGCTGATGCACTACTTTCTGGGGTTGGAGGTGTGGCAGAGAGTGGCAGAGACTTTCCTTGGACAAGGGAAATCCACAGTTGGGATCTTGAAGTGTTTCAGGATGGAGGATTGCAAACCCATGGCTATGCCAGTTGTAACCAACTAGAAGAAGATCAATACTTCTAGATCAGAGGCAATGGACCCTACCTTGTATAGATAGTTGATTAGCTTTCTCATGTATCTCGTCAACACCAAGCCAAACATTTGTTTTGCAGTGAGCACACTTAGTCATTTTATGGTAGAGCCTAAGCAAGAGCACTGGGTCACTGCAAAGCATGTTTTGAGATATCTCTGAGGCACAGTTGAGTACGGGCTTAGGTACACTCAGCAGGATGAAGTGAACCTTGAGGTTTACATCAATGGGGATTGGGCAGACAGTACAAATGACAGGAAGAGCACTTCTAGGTGCAGTTTCAGTCTGGGATCAGGAGCAGTCCCTTGGTATAGCAGGAAGCAGAGGTGCTGAGGGAAGGGCCACCTCCAGAACAGTCTCAAGGGTGCCGGTTGGCCTTCTAAAGGAGGGCGCTGAGGGAAGACCTGAGGTTTCATTACTCTACTATCTGGAATACCCTGGAACTCAGCTCATCGCTTGTTGCTCCAATTAGACAGGTTGACCTGAAAGTATGATGTGATTGTCCAAATCGTCCCAGAGTGAGGCGGGGTATGTAAGATCCGAAAAACTAGCTCTATTGCAATATTAACTGAAGAAAGTGTATCAGCAATATTTCTGTTGCCCCTGCCTTGCAAGTGGGGATTTCAGACTTGAAACAATTATGTGCAGTGCAACTTTTTAGAAAGAAACTACAGACAAATGTAAGGAATCAGTTACAACAATTTCTGGACTAATGGGAGACAGAGGAGGTTGGTTTCACCAACCAGTTTGGGCCAGTTTGGGATGTTTTGGTACCAAACTGCCCCCCTGGTCTAAGTTGCTGGCCGAGTTGACCCAGTGTCTTATTAACTTGGCCACTTTGACCAGTTCTGAGTCAGGCTGGGCTGGGTTTTAAACTATGAGTAGGATAGGGCCAGAGTCAATAAGTTTAACCACTCTGGGGTATGATCTGGATAAAACATTAGTTAGGTTTGTCTTGATCCAGTTTTTTTGAGTCTATTTTAGTGTATTCAGGTCAGATTTCAGTCCGTGTGTTGTGACAATAAATGTGACCGTGACAGAAGTGCCTGATCAGAAAAGTCAAAAGAGTCTTAATGTTAAAATCATATTGAAATCTAACCATTTTTGGTTTTGTATTCTGGAATTGACCACTTTATCATGGTGAGTGAACCCACCAGGTTTTGAACCTAGGTCATCATTGTTGCAAGTGCTCCAACTTGTAACAGACCATGGTCCAATTGACAAAATATTTCCTTATGGGGCAACTACCATAAGAAACACTCACTACTCCTTATGGAAGGTAACAATAATCCTAATAAGCATTCTAAATCAGTTCCTCGTGGAAATGTGAAAAAATCTCTCTCGTTGAATGCATTTGTTTCTAAAACATTCAGCTGTACTAAATTTCATTATTACATGCATGCATAGTAAGATCACCAACCTTCTAACCTTTGTATTTCTACATTCTTCATGGTTAGTTTCTAAATGATTGTTGGAGTATGTGCTTCTTTGCATCTTTATTTATAATTTCTCTTATCTCTAATAGTTTATAATTGCTATGCATTTCATGTCAATCTGTTTCCTTATTTGCTTACAATATTATAACGAATTTCATGTTGAACACAGGCAATCTTAGAATCAAGAGAGAAAGATGCACCACACATTTGGACATTTCGAACAACTGAGGAGGCTTCGAGAGAGTGGAACAAAGTATTTGGTCATTTAAATGACGATTAAATTCATTTTGTTATGGGAGAACCTATATCATATACTGCAACAAGTTCTATTTTGAGATCATCTTAAAAATCATAATTTTTTGTTGACAATTTCGAGAATCATCTTAAAAATCATATTTTTTTGTTGACAATTTTGAGAATCAAATTGTAATTTCAAGAAACAGATAATAGTGCATCGTGAGAATAGCCCAGAGAATAGTCCTTGCACTTCACATATTCGCTGTATTTAAAAAAAAAAATTGGTTGTTTGATTGGCCAAGAAATAATTTTTTTACCATATTAGAATGCATCTTTGTATCCATGCAAAATTGAGATTGTAAACATGTATGTGTCTTTTGTTGTAAGTCTAGGCTCGAATATGAGTTTGGTTGCAATGTTGATGAACTTTATGGTATTAAGAATTTTTAATGACCACAAAATCATGCTGGAGTGAGTACGGTTTATTTGTTATATAAAAGAATAATCTGAGACTACCATTTAGACAGGACCATGATTCATCACACCATCATGCTTTGTGTCATTTCAAAGCACCTTTGAGAAAAGGCTTGAAGCCTATAGAAGATGCTCAGTTGTTCATTGCAAAGCAGAACATTCTCAGAGGATTAAGTTCATAGCTTGAGAATTTCTTCAGTAAAGGTGTCATCTGAGATTGAATTCAGAAGCCTGAGAAGGGAAAAACATTTCAGATATCGTTCGTAGTTTATTGCATTACTTTAAGTTCATATATTTCAAATTTTCAGCAATCGTTATTTTGTTGTCAAATAGTGACGTCTAATAGTGTGTATAATGTTTTCATGTGATTATCAATATTTTTAATAAATTTAACATTGTTTTCTATTTTTCATCATTCATCATTTTTTCTTGTCAGCTTTGAAAATCATTTTTTCTTGTCAGCTTAGGATTCATAGTCGTGACAATGTCAATTCCATTTTTTTTTTTTTTTCATTGTGGTTCACGGGCACTCAGAGAGTGGGCGCTACGTCCAGGTAGAGAAGCAGGGCAGTTCCACCCGAAGGGATCTGCCCGTCGGCCATAACAGGCCTAACCCCGAGGGCGTCGAGGAGATTTGACCCCGTGACCTCCCAACTGGGAAAGTACTTAGCAACGGGAACTCGACCATTTGAGCTATCCCTTGGGGCTATGTCAACTCCATTTGAAATGATTTTATTTTTTATTTTTTATTTGTGAAAGTGACTTTATCTATGAATATATGCAGGGAAAATTACAGTTAAGCTGGGAGACCAACACAAGGAAAATCAATAGATCCCTCAGATAAGGGACACAAAAAAAGTTTAAGTTGATCAGTGGTCACTTGCAATCCCGATGCAAGATTTAAGCAATAATAATTATAACAGTATCATGTCTAGGGATGAGCAAAATTAAAATGACATGAACAGTTCCAAAAGTTTTATAATATTCGACTGCGAGTGTCCAAAGAGGGGGTAACATAAACAAGTCCAAAGCCCCTTGAAACTGAATAGAAAAACCCACCCCTAATCCATGTATGACCATAAAAAGCAGTGAACATAAAGCATGAAAACAACATGCGAAGGGAACAAACATCATTGGAGGTTAATCCTAGGGAGATAGGATGCTTTGGGTTGCTTCCAACTTAAAGTTTAGAGTCCTCCTTAATTGTTATTGAGTCCTTTGGGATATGTTCACCCTAGTCTCTTCCTCTCCAATTACAAAGCCTTGAGTAACATTGACAAGGTCATCATACTTGTTCCAAATCTTTTCCATATGACAAGCTGTCATATCCTTAGTGTGCCAATATAGACCCACTATAAGAATATCGAGTGATCTTGCTCTAGGAGATGCTAGTGGTTGGCAGAATCCTCTCTAGCATTTTGCCAATATTTTGGCTATAAGTGGCCTTGCATTGTTCATGAGCCTGTTTCTCTGTTTTATCTAGGCTTTGGAGTGTTAGTGGCTTTGTTGCTGGTAGCAAAACCACCAACAATTTGAAGAGCTTAAGTTATGTTCCTTAGCTCAAGGTTTGTTGGAAGCACTTTCTTTTATGCCTCTAGGATTTAGCAGTCTTCATTTACCTCGTGCTCTTGGATGTGCTGCTTTCATTGTCAATTAGTCCTCTATCTCAAAGATCAACATTGGAGAATAATAATTCATACCTACTTGTCTTGAGCTAGGAACCTCCTTGGCTCATTTAATGAACAATTATTCTTCAACTTTCACCATCTTAGATTGCTTGCCTAGGGTGTTATCATTACGGAGTATCGAAGCTATCATGAATCAGCTCCTCAAGTCTATTTTTGACCTCATCCTCATGCCTTATGCCTTATCCCCTCCATTGCATGAATTTCATCTGTGCCATCTCAACTTGCCATGATAAGTGTTTTGTTGACATGTTTTAAACCCTAAACAAGCCCCATGTTAACCCTAAAACCCCTTATTAAGGCTTGAGTTATTAGATTTCTATTTTTATATTGTTGTGTAGGCCAAATCCTTTCATTGTACCCTTTGTCTCCTATCTTTATACCAAGGAGACCTAGTTTTAAGATCATCATATCATGTATTATATTCATTGTAAAAGGAGGTTTCACTATCGAAGTGGATTGTGTTCATTGACTTTTTATCATATTATGGTGCATGGTTCATAACAACATGCCTCACTATCATCCCATCCGAGGGATTTGAAATGATCTATTAATGATTGAGTTTGCATTGTTTTTTTCAACATAAACGTTTAAAGATTTTATTAATAGTTTCAATTGCATTTTTTCAACATATATTTAAAGATTTTATTAATAGTTTCAATTGTATTTTTTTCAACAAAAACAATAGTTTTATTAATAATTTCCATTTGAATACATGTCATATTTTCCTTATACTTAGAGGCGCTCTTCCTATTCTCCTTTACAAACTACCATATAACAATGTTTTTGTGTATGCTTTTGCACCGGAAGGCATGTTGGCTTTTGTGGTTATTTCAAAAGCATTTTCTCCTTGCTAGGATAGCTCTAGGTCTCCTAGTCCCTTGGATGGATGGCTCAATTTTAGTGGATGTTTGACCTTGGTTAAAGTGATAGCATGACACCCTTACCTACAAGTTTGTTACCCTAATCAACATGATGACTAATACATTGGGCGCACACAATGGGGAAGTTGATGCTTTGGTTAGGAGAGGTACCTAGCTAGGAGGAGGAGCCTTGGACACTTGGAGGGGTGCAATGAGCCCTCGGAGCTTGGAACCATGTGATATATACATTGGAGAATGGACACTTGATTTGAGGATGTTTGGGTTGAAGACCATACTTCATAGAGCTTGGTGATGAAAATGAATACTTATGTTGAGTGGCATTGAAACTTAGTGATTACATGGGCACACATGAGGAGCATTTGGCACATAGTTAAACGAGAGGCACCTTGCATGAGGACACTCGAATAGTGAAGCATTGTGAAAAAGGAAGTGTTGGAGTAGCAACCTATTAAAGAGTGTGGGACTAACATGTTCTAGAGTGCACCATCTTGGAAGAGGGCATTGAGCCCCATAAGGCTCATGCTTGGAGGCTGTTTCACTTTGGGAGTTGGATAAATATTGGTTAAATACACGTACATCCTTGTATTATTGAGTGTTTTATGTAGGGTTTCCTTCTTGGTTATCTGTATGGACTTATGTCCTTATTTTTTGTTAGTCTTCCTCACCTATTGTATATACAAGTGAGGAGAGAGCTCTTGTAATCATTATTATCATTGTACTCAAATCAAATGATTTTATTGTATTGATGTTTTTGGTTTGATCATGGAATCTAGGATTCTTGTTTTGGAGTCTTATCTCAAATGAGCTTGTCTTGGAGAAATTAGGGTTCATGATGGAACCCTAGGAGAGATATGCCTTGTAGGGTGCAAGATGATAGGGGTCATGAGAAAATCATAGGAGAAAAAGGAAAAGAGAGAGGTATTGGACGTTCATGAAGATAATAATGCTAGTGTGAAGAGCTTGTGTCATAAAGGCTTGTTGTATGTGGCAAGGAGGTCTTCCTAATGTTGATTCTAACTTATTGAAAGTCTTTGGTAGAGTGATAGGGTTTGGTTCAATGTGATCCCTAATAAAAGGCATCAATGACTAGGTCTTTTGTATGGTCTTTGTAGCTAGTCTTTGCAGTGCTTGACCTAGCATTGTGACAAGGTGTTATATGTACTAGTATTTCATCTCACACACATATATATATATATATATATATGAGGTGTGCATATATATGGTGCATTTGCATATTTGATTTTATGCTCATTTATCTTCTTGATTGGGTAGATTGTAACATATTTTGTCATGTTGATTTACATATCGTTGAATTGGTTAAGTGATTAAGTTGAATCCAACACATATGTTGAAGGAGAAGAATAATTGATGTTATATTTTGTTGTAATACGAGAAATTAAATTTGTTACATGCCTTGTAAAGCATGGTGTAAGCACTATAGCACTGTAGTATTTAAGAACTTATATGGGTTTATTCTCTTGACTAACTAGGTAAAACTCGGTTGAAGGGAAGTGAAATATTATTGTTGTACTTTAGTAATTTAGATTAGCTTAATGTTTTATGTTCATAAGTTCACAAGGATTAGATCTAAGAAACATCAAGTGAATGAAGTGAAATTTTGGAGTTGCATTAAAGTTAGATTTCTAAAATTTCAACATGGGATTAGCATTGATCGAATTGAGATTGCCTTCATGTTAATTTGAAGGCTGAGTATTTCAGTGGTTGAGCCATGGAGTGTTTGTTGGGTAAAACTTTGTATGCTTGAGATGAGCACTTGCACTAGGGGTTTTGAATGTTGAAACCCTAATTGCTCTTATGATGAAAGTAGGTTATTAAGCATGCCATGTTGTAAGTCTACTATATGAATGTTCATGTTTTTAACTGTGATAGGTTGCATGGATGGTTATTATGGATTTATTTTAGCGATTGAGATGCCTAGGAGAACTTGTGCTAAGCTGTTAATTTGTTTCAAAGGATATCAATGTGTTTTCACCTATAATAGGTGGTAGATCTATTTGATTGTTGATTGGTATGGATTTATTTTCGGTATAACCTAGTTACCAACATGATAACAATTGTGACTTTAGAATGAAAACTCTAGCCTTAAAAATCGATATTTTGGGTCAAAAACATTAAAATCACACCCCACCCACCCCCCCCCCCCCCCCCCCCTCAAATTGAAAAGTGGTCCCATGAAAATCTTTGATAGCTATGTTCCATGAGGACCTTTGATAGGTGGTTTATTTTCTCTAGTTGATCCCTGATCTATAAACTGTCATGGATATTCTGCTCAATAGTTTGTCACAATAGTTCTGATAAAATTATACTTAAAATCTGAAATCTATATGATACTAACAAAGTTTGTCATCATGCAACATAAAGAAATCCATGTGGAAAATATATAAATTGCATATAAGTAATTGATAGTAGAAAATATGATATTGATTGCACAATGAGGGCCTCATATATATAGTTAGGGGGAGTGCCCTTTTGTAAGGAATCATGTCTTTTGGGACATGCCCTTTCATAATTAATTATACTTCCCAATCATTATTATTTATATTATTGTATACATAATTATGTCCTTAACATTACATTTCCCTTCATAAATACTTTGTCCTCAAAGCATATCGATGAAAATACTTGGTATCTTTTTCTTTTCCTTGTAATGTTGTTGCAACCTTTTAAATTCTTTGAACCACGATCTTTGATGATATGAATATTTGAGTGCTCAAACAAAATTGTCAGACTGAAAAATGATCTGACCATTCGAATTTGATCCTCTATTGAATTATTATTATGAGATTTAATAATACTAATATCAATATCCTAAAACATATGTTAGTTGTTTTCCCTTTGATTGATGTTGATATCCTGATTGGTTAATATATGTGCTTTTGTTATTAGGATGTTGTTAAGGAGTTCAAATTTTTCATATTATACTTGTAATGTTTTCTTTTTGGCTTACTTTAGATAAATGATTTTCTTCACATTGGGTTTTAAATTGGAATGTATGTTGTTTGCACTGCATCATCCAAGTATTTATTCACTTCAATCGGATGGGAAACTTTCAAAACTAAAATTAATGGGATTTGTAGTTGTTCCAAATGAAGTAAGGTTGTCATTGAAGTCAACTCAAGCAACAAACAGTGGAGCCTCACTTTTGTCGACCAAAATGAAATGGAAAATTATGGTTTTTCAAGTCAAGATCATTCTTAATGGATTTTCCTCAACAAGTCAATTCCGGTGGTATGTGGCACGCCACGAGAGCCTTCACCATTTGAGAGATATTCTCATTTGAAGTTGAAGATCCCACCCTGTGGGAAAAAACCCCAAAGCGCAATGATGTGGCAACTCCTCTTTGGTCAAATCGAATTGTCACAACATGTGGTTCTCCACTAATGATTAAATTAATTGGCATTATGGGTTACCTATGTATATTTATTGTAAAGTTTAATGTATGAAGGGTTTTCACTCTGATTTCAAAATCAAGTAGCCCTCATAATCTAAATCGCTTTTTCTAAAAGTTTTTTTGGCTCCATCAATTTGAATTTTAAATGTTTATCTCCCTCCAAAATCAAATTTTTGGTTGCCTCATGGAGCCCCTTCCAAATCTATGAAAATGAGTTTCATCCCTCCTTCAAGGTATGCAATTTAAAGGATCAATCCTTAAAATTAAAGCTTTGAACTATTCGAACTTGAGGAGTATTGATCAGATCAGAAGATAGGCTAGGGTTTGGTTTTCTGTTTTGTTTTATTTTGGGATTCACTTGGGTAGGCTTCTCTTGGAAGTAGATGACCAAAATTCTTGGTTTATCCAAGGTTTGAGTAGCACTTCTATTCGACCCTCACTAGGGAATCAACTAGATGTTTATGGCAATGAAGTTTTGAAACTAATTGTATGGGATATTCTTTGGAAAGCAAACACACCACCCTTGTGGAGTATTGCAACCCTCTGTTAGGGTAAGGTTCCATACATAACTTTGTGGATTGTGATGCAAATTAGCATAGTATTATGACAATAATCCCTACAGACTTGTGGATAAGACATACACCATTTGGAAACTTTGAATCTGCAAGTATATCAATCTTTGAGGATCAAAAATGGGTATTTAACGATCCGCATGCCTATATTCTCACTGTTATAAAGTCTAATTATTTGCTCTCTGTTGGGAAAAGAATCAATCATTCTCTACAGACTTTTGATCTGGAAATAAATCAAGAAGGAATGAGATCCGTTTGAGCCTCATAATTTGTGGTTTATCGAGGACATTATATCTATGACTATTTTGCAGTCATTTTCAGGCTAGAGGAGCTTACAAAGTTTGCCAATTAAACATTATAAATACTATATCCTTGTGGCATAAGGTCACTGTAACATTTATGAGAGTGTTGGTCTTGTAACAACGAAACATTTTGAATATTGATTGAAATTTGAAGGATGACGTAACTGTGGATTGACCAAGCCTAAAACCAAGAGTTGACATCAATATTTCGCAGGCTTGTATAACCTATGATGTGATATCTCCAACATCCTGAGAAATATTATATACGTATAATTGTGAAATAAAGCTGACCTGTACATATAAGAAACTATAATTTAGTGATGCTCATTCTCTGTAGTTAGACGGTGGTTTCAATTTGAACAGTCAACATTTTGCAAATTACAAGTAGTATTGGCCCATCTATATTTGGGAACAACCTCTCTCAGTCATCCTTGTTACAAGAACTTTTTACTCTGAAAAAGGTAGTTATGTTGAAGTCAGGGCATCCTCACATGACATAGTCCCATCACTAAGAAGTTTAACACTTATAGGTAGGAGTCCCACAGTTAAGGCTTCTCATATATTGTAGTCAAATTAGATCATCAACATGGCTACAACGATCACTTTTGTTACAATGCTCAAGGTTTGGTGGTAAAGCTTATACAATCCAATAGTAAGGGCTTTATGGTCATTCTACAATAAGGGTTTCATCATTTGAAATAAAGTCTCTTGCACAGTGGTCTCAGATTAATAGAATTCTACGGTGGCATTTCTTCCAACATTCTCATCGTCAAGGGAATTACTACAGGGCATCTGTTGTCATCATTAATTCATTGACCATTTAGAAGAAAGAATCTCATATCCTACAGTAAGGGTTTTCATTATTTGTAAAGGTTTTCATCATCTAGGGTTTTAAAGGTTTGGTTGACAGTAAATGGTTATTCCAGTTCATCACTTGCAGGGTATCATAATTAGTTGTAAGCGCAGAAATGTTTCATCATTCATCTCATTGACTTTTTTCCTATAACAGTTTAGCAGGAAGAAATCACTAACCATCAGTTGAAAACTTGTAGTAAGGGATTTGTCAGGGATTTATAGTAAGGGTTTTGGGATTTCATTGTTCTATTTTTTTTATGTAAGTGGGTTGTTGTCCCTAGTACGAGAGCCCACAATAGTTAAGTTTAATCTATTACCATTTTCTGGGTGGTTGGGTGGTGCTAGGTGGGTGGTTGAAGTCACCTTCAGGTTGGAGCTTAAAAACACTTCAGGGTGGTAGGTTGGTGCTAGGGCAAGTTGGAGCTTGCAGGGTGTTGGAGCATCCTTCTAGTGGGTGTTGGTAAACAGGTTGTAGGAGTATCCTTTCAGTTGTTGGAGCTACCTGATAAAACTACAACACTTTCTCTAAAGTACTAGGGAGTTGGGGCTTCCCTTTTCAGTTGGAGTTGAAGGATTGATGTACTCAAAAAAATTATTAGAGAAGTGTTCAATGGTTTTTCTCCTAGACGGGTTTCCACCTAAAAATTTGTGTCTATTGTCTTGATTTTGTGCACTATTGTTTTATATTTATTTTTGAAGATAATTAATGCTCTAAAAATATGAATTAACTAATTGTAAGTGATACACTGATTCACCCCCCTCTTAGTATTTCCAACAATTGGTATCAAAGCAGGGCCCTGTACAATCAATCTAATCATTGAAGGGAGATCATGGAGTGCACCGAGAATGGAATCCCTCTATTTAATGAGAAAAACTATGCTCTATGGAGTGGAAGGATGTAGGTATATAGACTTGCACAAGGATATGATATTTGGGAGATAGTCGACACGGGCTATGATGCAAAAGCCTCTCCTCCAACAGATGAAAAAGGTAAGAAACTTGTCGAGCATGATGCCAAAGACAAGAATACAATTATGAGAGGACTCACTGAATTTGTCTATGTTAAGGTGTTGGGTTGTAAAACAGGTAAGGAACTTTGGGGCAAACTGTGAAAATTCCTAGACTCAAAGGAACCCCTACTGCAACAAATCTGAATCTACTTCACCTACTTGATTTTTAAATTACATTCATCAAGTTATTCTTCTGAATATTGAAGCAAATTACTTATGCATCCTACACTAATTAAATAATTGATCTCATGAAACAGAAACTAGAGAAAAGAACAAGATACATAGGACATACTTATTTTTGGACACAATATTCCCCAGAAAAACCCAATGCAGGAAAACCGGTGCAACAACTTTGAGGGTTTATTATTATGTAGGAGAAATATCTGAAAACAAATCTAGGATGCTCATCTAGCAATCCTTTACAGAGAAAAATACAGGCGAAAAATCTTAGTGAGTTTTACCTCATTTCCCCGGCAAAATTCCGGTTGATCTGGCACAAGATTGGTTAACCCAGGCTATTTCTACGCTAGCTCTGTGTCACCTTCTCTGCCCTCTGCGTCATCTCTCCCGACTGTTCCGACAGTTCCCAACAATTTCAGCTGTTCTGACAGTTCTGGATTATGTGTGACATATAGCATTTATGCGTCATCTCTCCCGGCTACTGCGCTGCCTCTATGTCCGGTTGTTTTGGCAGTTCCCGGCAGTTTCGGTTATTCCGACAGTTCTGGATTCTACATGACAAGCAAATTTTCTGCATCAACTTTCCTGGCTACTACGTTGCCTCTCTGTTCTGTATTTTCCATAAAGTCGTCCCAGATTCTCTCTACCCCTCAGTTGCAAGATCTCCCCAATCGATTTTCCTCCTAAGAACTTCTCACCTCAGAAAATCGATTTCCTCAATCTCTCTGTGTGTGTTTCCAAATGAACCCCAAGCCTCCATTTTATACTTTTATTGTTGTGTCTTCAACAGCCGAGATTAAAACATGAATTGATCCGTCTTCTAGATCATTTTCACCCATATTTTGATTAATACCTATTAATATTTTAATTTCCCTAAGTTTAGACTTAGGAACTCCATTAAAAATATTAATTATTTTAATAAAATACAACCTGGGTGGAATTTATCCAAACAGTTTCTGGGTTCTTTAGAACTCATGTGCCTTAGCCTCTCCACCAATTTTCAAAGCTAGATCACTCTCGATGCTACCAAAAAATAACACTCCCTCTTAGCGAGGAAAGTGCTCTAACAACAATGTCTACCTACATGCTGCCTTGAGATCATGTTCCTCCGAAACAACTATGATTTTGGTCTTCCATATGACATAGTTGGAAGCTCCTTCCAACCCGTCCTGATCTCTAAGCACGTGGATTGCCATCTTAACCAATTGTCGAACTGACTCCTCTAGTCACTGCATAACACTGCTCAGCTACTCAACAAGTGAGAAATTCGAACTTTATGGCAGAAAGTTCTCTAAGGAGAAAATTCCCCTTCTACATGTCTTCGTTCTTTTCCAGCGGATTTCTGCCCCAGTAGAAATTGTGCCCTTCAAGCATTGCGCTGAGGCTCTATGTCACTCCCTCTGCCTCTGCAAACTCACGAACTGGAAATCGTACCTCTCTATCGTCTCACTTAGAGAGATATTTCCTCAGATCTACTTCTCGGCAAGGACAGTGCAATCCCTTCAAGGGGATTCGAATTGCTACCAAGTGCATCTTTCAGCCTCATTACTCAACACTGGATCTGCTCTTCCTATTTCAAAATCAATGCTCTGATACCATGTGAAAATTCCTAAACTCAAATGAACCCCTACTGTAGCAAACATAAATCTACTTCACCTACTTAATTTTTAAATTACATTCATCAAGTTATTCTTCTGAACACTGAAGCAAATTACTTCCGCAACCTACATTAATTAACTATTTGATCTCATGAAACAAAAACTATAGCAAAGAACAAGATACATAAGACACTTATTTTTTGACACAATAGTCCCTGGAAAAACCCAATGTGGTTAAAACGGTGCAACAGCTCTGAGGGTTTATTATTATGCGGGAGAAATATCTGAATACAAATCTAGGATGCTCATCTAGCAATCCTTTACAGAGAAAAATACTAGCAGAAAATCTGAGTTTTACCTCACTTCACCTGTCACAATTCTCGCTGATTCGGCACAAGAGTGGCTAACCCTGGCTATTTCTGCGCTGGCTCTGTGTCATTCCTATGTCACCTTCTCTGACCTCTATGTCATCTCTCCCGGTTGTTTCGGTAGTTCCCGACAGTTCCAGCAGTTTTGACAGTTCCTGGTAGTTTCGGCTATTCCGACAGTTCTAGAATCTGCGTGACAGGCAACTTCTCTGCGTCATCTCTCCCAGCAACTGCGCTGCCTCTACATCAACTCCCCCGGCTGTTTCGACAGTTCTTGACAGTTCAACAGTTCCCAACAGTTTCGATTGTTCTGGCAGTTCTAGATTTTGCATGACAGACAACTTTTCTACGTCAGCTCTCCCGGCTACTGGCTGCCTCTTTGCAACCTCTCTTTGCCTCTCTGTTCTGTATTTTCTGGAAAGTCCTTCTCACGGATTCTCTCTGCCCCTCAGCTGCAAGATCTCCCCAATCGTTTTTCCGCTTGAGAACTTCTAACCTCAGAAAATCGATTTCCTCAATCTCTCTGCATATGTTTCCAAATGAACCCCAACCTCCATTTTATACTTTTCTTGTTGAGTCTTCAATGACCGAAATTAAGTCTCTAATCAATGACTAAAATTAAAACATGACTTGATTCGCCTTCTAGATCATTCTCACCCATATTTTGATTAATACCCATTAATATTTTAATTTCCCTAAGTTTAGACTTAGAAACTCCATTAAAAATATTAATTATTTTAATAAAATAGAATCCGGGTGGAATTTCTCCAAACGATTTCTAGGTTCTTTAGAACTCATGTGCCTTAGCCTCTCCACCAAAAACTAACACAAACCTCAAAACATATATGGAGGAGACTCAAATGTCAAAGAAGCAAAACTTCAAATATGCAGAGCTCAATTTGAGAAACTAAAGATGAAAGAAGACAAGAACATTGCAGCGTACTTCCAATGTGTGGATGAAGTAACAAATGCCTTGGAAGGACGGGGAGAACCAACAAATAAAAAGGTTATTGTACAAAAGGTCTTGAGATCTCTTCCCACAAGATTTAATCCTAAAGTTTGTCTTAAAAGATAGATTAGACTTAAACAACCTTAGCATGGACGAGCTACACGAGATTCTTAGAACTTATGAAAAGAGAATTGAATAGGAAGAGCCATATACAAGTGAAGCAACATTCAAGGCCTCAAAGAAGACAAGAAAGAACAAGCAAGAATCAACACAAAAGTCCATCCAAAGCAATAATAAGGACTCAGATGAAAATGTAAACAATCTTGTAAGAAAGCTCAAGAGAGGAACCGACAAGTACAAAGGTAAGCTCCCCCTAAAAAGTTTTAGTTGTGGAAGAATTGGTCATTTTTCTTCAAAATACCCCCATGCAAAACTATCTTACAGTGATGAAGAAAATAAAGCTCCCAAGAAAAAGAAAAATCAAAAGGGGAACATGAAACAAGGTAAAAAGAAAATGCCTAAGAAAAGATTCTACTCTAAGGAAGACAATTCTACATCTGACAAAGATAGTGATAGCAAAATGATCCAAAACATGTATTGTTCATGGATTTTGAAAATGAAGATGAATATGAAGAAAATGTGGAAGGAGAAGTTGACCTAAAAGGCGAATTGATAGCTTCTCTTGATGATTTGAAGGCAAAATAGAAAAATGTCAAGAAATTGAGAAAGTAAATAAATAAGATAAAGGAACAATCTGGGGACTCTGAAAAGATCATTATTGATCTGAAAACTCAATTAGAAGAAGCAAAGCAGAGAGAAGAAACACTTAGCAAGGAATTAGAAGAAATCTCCAAGATGAGAGAAAAACTGGAAGAAAAAATAGTCTCCCTCTGAAAGAAAGCCCAAAAGAATAATTTGCAATAAAATTTCATGAACAACTAAAAAATAATGCAAGAGATCATTGGAAATCAAAGGTCATGTGATGACAAAACCGGGTTATGGTATAATAGAAACTTTGTTAAGGGATCAAGCTCCATGACAGAGAATAATGATGAACAAAAGGTTTTGTTGACGTTGTCAACAAGCAATAGTCATGTTTGACTCAAGATCAACCAACTAGAAGAATGCTCAAGCAATAACTAATAGACAATTCGTAGGAAGGCTCATGGAGAAGTGCACCACCAAGAAGATTCTCATCCTCCAAGTATCAAATTATTTTCCTTGGATTTTTTTATTCATGCAACAATTTTGGATATAAAGTTGTGAATTGCAATGCTAGAAACAAAAGAAACTATGATAACCATGTTAGGAGACCTTGTGAAGATCACAATCAAAACTACAATACCTCTGCATTACTGAACAATGAAGTTGAATGACGTAAGTGTAATAATTTTGGACATTCAACACAAGACTGGCAGATAAGAGCTCCTTTAAAAGAGACAGCCAGAATTGAATGCTTCTTCAAAGGTATGGAAAAGGAAAGATGAGATATGCAACCTTGCCTTCATTGTAGAATGAAAGAAGCATGAATGGTTAGCTGATAGTAGTTGTTCAAAGCATATGACAAGAGACAAGGACAAGTTTATAGACTTACAGAAGCAAAAAGATGGAACAATATCATTCATAAATGATGGATCATCCAAATTTTTAGGAAAGGGAATAGTCAAGCTTGGAGGTAAAGGTGCCAAAGCAGAAAATGCTTTGCTCATTGAAATTTGAATCATAGCTTGTTGAGCCTGAGTTAGATGTGTGATCAGGGACAGATGGTTCTTTTTTATTCCAAAAGGTGTGAAATAAGGAAGAAAGAGACAGGTAAAGTGGCAACTACAACATCTTGGGGACATAACAACCTATATTATCTAGATACAATTGGAAATAAACATGTTACATAGGAAAGGAAGATGAAAGTTGGGTATGGCACAAAAGAATGGGTCAGATTCACTTTGACAACCTTTTCGAGGTTACCAAGAAGGAAGGTGTCAAAGAAATGCCATAAATAACAAAACCAACAAACGACATATGAAAACATTGTTAGGATGGAAAGAAAACCAGAGTTGAATTTAGGACCAAGGAACATTCTACCTCAAATCCATTAGAGCTAGTGCGCACTAACTTATGTGAACCTATGAGAACTAGAAAGTTGAAAGGTGATATATACTTTATATTGTTTATTGATTATTATACTTGAATGACAACTATCAACTACATAAAGAAGAAGTCAGAAGTGTTTGATCATTTCAAGATATATAAAGAAATGGTTGAAAATGAAATTGATCTAAAGATCAAATGCTTAAGATCGGACAATGGAGGTGAGTTTACATCTAAAGAGTTTCAACACTACTGTGAAGAACATGGCATTAAAAGGCAATTCTCAGCGGTTAGGACACTCAGCAAAACAGAGTAGCAGAAAGAAAGAACAAGACTGTAGTTGAAATGGCCAGGACCGTGTTGGGTGACTTAAAGTTAAGTAACATATTTTGGGTCCAAGCAGTTGAAGCCACAATTCATATTTTGAACAGAGGAATGTTGAGGAGTAATAGCGACAAAAATCCTTATGAATTATGGAAAGGAAGACTAGCCAATCTCAAGCACTTCAAGGTCTTCGGGAACAAATGCTACATAAAGAGGGATGACCAAGAGATTGGAAAGTTAGATTTCCGAGTGGATAAAGGCATATTTGTTTGGTACTCCACCAAAAGCAAGGGTCTTCAGGAACAAGATGAATGAAGATGGATAGGTTACCAGGAATAAATCTAGATTGGTTTGTAAGGGATATGCACAGGTAGAAGGAATTGATTTTGAAGAGATTTTCGCTCCCATAGCTCGAATGGAAGCCATATGAATGTTTTTGGCATATGCTTGTTCCAGAAATATCAAAGTATATCAGGTGGATGTCAAATCAGCCTTCCTAAATAGATAATTGGAAGAAGAAGTTTACATAAAGCAACCTAAAGGATTTATACTTATTGATAAGATGGACTATGTCGACAGGTTAAAGAAAGCATTGTATGGTCTCAAGCAAGCCCCAAGAGCATGGTATGCTCTCTTGGAAAAACATCTGCAGCAACAAGGTTTCAAAAAGGGAAGTGTAGACAACAACCTATATTTTAAGATTGAACAAGACAACTTGAGGCTTATATAAGTATATGTGGACGATATCATCTTTGGCAGTGATGATGACAGGTTAAGCAAGATTTTTTTTGGAGACGCGAAAGGAATTTGAGATATCTTTGCCTGGAAAATTGACTTTCTTTTTGGGACTTCAAATTTATCACGAAGAAAATGGAATATTCATCTCTCAATCTAAGTACATCATAGATATGTTGAATAAATTTCGAATGGAGGACTGCAAACTAGTCAACACTCCCATGGTGACAGGTTGTAAACTAAGCAAGGATGATGAGTCTAAGGAAGTTGACTAGAGATTAATTCATCTATGATTGGTAGCCTATTATACATGACAACTTCTAGACCAGATGTGATGCACACTGTTGGACATGTTGCACGATTCCAAGCAACACCAAAAGAATCTCATGTCCTTGTTGTAAAAAGGATCTTCATATATCTTAAAGGGACAATTGATTTTGGTCTATGGTATCATAAAGGGAATAAATTAGTTATTACAAATTATGTTGTTGCAGATTGGGCAGGTTGCCTTGATGATTGCAAGAGCACTAGTGGAGCAACGTTTTACTTTGGTGGATATCTTGTATTGTGGTTGAGTAAAAAGCAGTGTTCAATTTCCTTATCTACAACAGAAGAAAAATATACTGCAACAACAACGTGTTGTACTTAGTTCCTCTGGATGAAACAAATGTTACTGAATCTGCAAGTGAAGGTGGATGAACCCATTGCAATGTTTTGTGACAACACCAATGTCATTAGTATCTCCAAGAATCTAGTCATGCATTCCAAAACAAAACACATTTCTCTCAAATATCATTTTGTCTGTGAGCAGCTTGGATAAAGGAACAGAAAGGTGACGACATCTTCACCAAATTGTTGTTGCGTGAGACATTTGAGTATCTTTGAAAAAAACTTTGGATACTCCCAAGTTCACATTGAAATGCATTTTATCTAGCCAAGTAGATAGGGGGAGTAGAGGCAGGTTACAAACACACAACAACAGGTAGGTTGTTAGGGGGAATCACCCTTTGCCATCAATGTCAAAGGGGGAGAGAAAGTAGGATAGAAATATAAACAACATGGAGTAAGGGGGAGCAGTGAATGCAGGGGGAGTACTTGTGTTTCCATCAATACCAAAGGGGGGATATTGATGAACTATGGTTGTCATCGATGTCAACCCAAGCAACAACCAGTGGAGCCCTTCTTTTGTCGACCAAAATGATATGGAAAATTATGGTTTTTCGAGTCAAGATTATTCTCGATGGATTCTCCTCATCAAGCCGATTCTAGTGGTATGTGGCACACCAAAAGTGACTTCATCGTTCGATAAATATTCTCATTTGAAATTGAAGACCCCAACCTATTGGCAAAAACTCCAAAGCACAATGATGTGACAACTCCTCTTTGCTAAAATCAAATTATCAAGGAATGTGGTTCTCCACTAATGATTAAATTAATTGGCATTATGGGTTACCTATGGATATTTATCTCAAAGTTTAATGTATGAAGGGTTTTCACTCTTACTTCAAAATCAAGTAGCCCACATAACCCAAATTGATTTTTCCAAAGGTTTTTTTGGCTCCATCAATTTTAATTTTAAATGTTTATCTCCCTCCAAAATCGAATTTTTGGTTCCCTTATGGAGCCCCTTCGAAATCTATAAAAATAAGTTTCATCCTTGCTCGAAGGTATGCAATTCGAAGGATCTTGAAATTAAAGGTTTGAACTAGTCGGCCCTGAGGAGCATTGATCATATCAAAAGAGAGGCTAGGGCTTCGTTTTTTGTTTTGTTTTATTTTGGGATTCGCTTGGCTATGTTTCTCTTGTAGGTAAATGACTGAAACTATTGGATTATCCAAGGTTTGAGCAACACTTCTATTCGACCCTCACTAGGGCATCAACTAGAGGTCTATGGCAACGAAGTTTTGAAACTGATTATAGACCTAGCCACAACTTTGTATGGGATGTTATCTAGAAAATAGACGCACCACCCTTCTAGAGTATTGCAGCCCTCTGTTAGGGCAAGGTCCCATACATAACTATGAGGATTGTGATGTGAAAAAACGAAGTATTATGAAAATAATCCCTGCGGCCTTGTGGATAAGACATACACCATTTGGAAACTTTCAATTTTCAAGTATATCAATCTCTGAGGATTGAAACCAGGTCTTCAAGGACGTGCAGGCCTATATTCTCATTGTTATAAAGTCTAATCATTTTCTCTCAGTTGGTCAAAGAATGAATCATTATTTGTGTACTTTTGATTTGGAAATAAATCAAGAAGGAATGAGATCCGTTTGAGCCTCATAATCTTTACATTTTCCTAGGACATCATATCTATGACTGTTTTGCGGTCATTTTTAAGCTACAAGAGCTAATGAAGTTTTCCAATTAAACACTATAAATGATTTATCCTTGCAACATAAGATCACTGTGCCATTTCTAAGAGTGTTGGTCTTGTAACAACAAAACATTTTGAAGATTGATTGAAACATTGAAGGATGACATAATTATGGATTGACCAAGACTAAAACTAAGAGTTTACATCAATACTTTGCAGGCTTTTATAACCTATGACGTGATATCCCCAACATCCTGAAAAATATTCTATACATATATTTGTGAAATAAATATGACATGTACATACAAGAAACTACAATTTAGCAATGCTCATTCTCTGCAATCAGTCAATGGTTTAAATTTGAAACAATCAATATTTTGCAGATTACTAGTATTGGTCCATCTATATTTGGGAACAACCTCTCTCATTCATATTTGTTCCAAGCACTTTTTACTTTGAAGAAGGAAGTTATGCTGAAGTCAGGGCATCCTCACATGTCACAGTCCCATCACTAAGAAGTTTAGCACTTACAAGAAGGGGTCCCATAGTTAAGGCTCCTCATATATTGGAATCAAATTACATCATCAACATGGCTACAATGATCACTTTTGTTACAATGTTCAAGGTTTGGTGGCAAAGCTTATACAATCCAACAGTAAGGGCTTTATTTTCATTCAGTGACAAGGATTTCATCATTTGAAATAAATCCTCTTGTATAGTGGTCTCAGATTGTAGAATTCTACAGTGGAATATCTTCCAACATTCTCATCATGAAGGGAATTACTACAGGGAATCTACTGTCATCATTGCTTCATTGACCATCTGGAAGAAAGAATCGCATATCTTATAGTAAGGGATTTCATTATTTGTAAATGTTTTTATCATCTAGGGTTTGAAAGGTCTAGCTAACCAATCAATATGCAACAATAAAGGGTTATTCTAGTCCAACATTTGTAGGGTATCATAATCAACAATAATGGCAAAACCATTTCATCATTCATCTCATTGGATTTATTAATACAACAATTTGGCATGAAGAAGTCACTTGTCATCAGTTGAAAACTTGTAGTAATGGATTTGTCAGGGCTTTATAGTAAGGATTTTGGAATGTCATTGTTCTATTTTTTATGTAAGTGGGTCATTATCTTGGTAAGGGATCCCATATTAGTTAAGCTTAAACTATTATCATTTTTTGGGTGGTTCGGTGGTGCTAGGAAGATGGTTGAAGTCACCTTTAGGTTGGATCCCGGAAACACTTCAAGGTGGTACGGTGGTACTAGGGCAAGTTGGAGTTTCTAGGGCATTGGAGTGTCCTTCTAATGGGTATTGGTAAAACAAGGTGTAGGAGCATCTTTTGAGGAGTTGGAGCTACCTGATAAAACTAGAACGCTTTCTCTAGAGTACTATGGAGTTGGGGCTACCCTTTTTAGTTATGTTAGGGTCCTATGATATAGGGATCATAGTGTTAGGGTATTTTGTAAAATTTAACTTATGGTTTCATGAGTCTCATAGTCTAAGGGGTCTTTTTACAAAAGGGTTAAATTTAGCCAAAGGGTCATTGTAAATATTTGTGTAAAAAATGGTCATGTCATGGGGAAATTGGTTGTCATAAATTAGTTGTTGGTGTCAAGTCAATCATTCAGTTGGTTGGAGAGTCAGTTAGTGTCATATCAAGTTCATGATTAAAAAGGTACCCTCTCATTTCATCTCACTTACATCATTCAATATCCACCATCATAACAAGAAGAAGACTTTGGGTGGCATAAAAAATTCAAAATTGTTTGAAACTTCTCTCATTTTCTCTCATCCGAAGTCTTGTTTGAGCTCTGGAGAAAGTTGAAGGTGAAAGACAACATTGAGAAGGCCGAAGGAGAGGTTGTGGGTTGAGTTCAAGCAGTCGCTGCGAATTTGTTGCACAAGTGACTTGCTGCTACGTAACTGCTGCATAAGTGGTGAAACAGACTCTGGCTTTTGAGTAAGAGTTTTTCTCTCTTCAGGCTTTTGAGGAGGGCTGGAATTGTGGTGGAATTTTGGGTCTTGGTATCAATCTTCGATATCTCATTTTTATCTGATTCTATAAGAGAATGATTGTTGGGCTTTCCCCCTTGTGGGGTTTTTCCCTAGCTTGGAGTCTAATTTTTGGTGTCTCTTGTCTCTTTGTGATCCTTTTGTTTTGAACATTTGTATAATTTATTGATGAAGAGAACATAATAAATAATAAGAAAACAGATAACATTCACAAGTAATTATCATGAAAAATTAATCATAGTCTACACTCTACTTGGTTTCTCAACACAAAATACATGACTCCTTACAAAAGGGCACCCTTGCCTAGCTATATATAATGGACCATCATCGTACAATAAATATCATATTTTCTACTAGCAATTACTTATATACAAGCTATATATTGTCCACATAAATTCCTTATATTTTAAACATTTTGCATAATAACAAACTTTGTTCATATCATTAGTTATCAAAGCCACTTTCTGATACTAATGATTCACCACACTTAAAACAAAGACTCAATCTAATATGGAATTTTGTCACACAGTGTTCAAAGTTTTTCTAATTCTGGTCTTTGACCAAAATCAAGCCACTAGCTGTTTTTGAAAGTGTGTGGCGAGAAGAA
Source organism: Pinus taeda (assembly GCA_000404065.3). Classification (NCBI taxonomy): domain Eukaryota; kingdom Viridiplantae; phylum Streptophyta; class Pinopsida; order Pinales; family Pinaceae; genus Pinus; species Pinus taeda. The sequence goes on from APFE030504134.1 coordinate 124,212, forward strand.
TTATTTGCTACAAGAACAAATTCAAAAAAAAAAATATTTGAAGATTGATTCTAGAGTTATATATATATTAGCATCGATTTCTTGGCATTGTCTTTTCAGCGAGGGGATTGTTGGAAGGTTGGGCCAGCTCATCATCAATTTGAATAAGAAAATGATTGAATTGAAAAAGGTGAAAACAGGCAACTAATGGTCCCATGAAACTACTTTTAATCTCATAAACATTAAAATATAATTTTATTTTCATTATATATGTATATATATATATATATATATATATAACTATATAAGGTTGCATGCCACAATTGTGTCTGCATAGTAAATTCTAATCGACCTGTGTGTACCATTATGAGAGCCAATTCGAATTTGCCACTAAGCCATATAATTGTCTACCATCAATTACAATCCCAACACCACTTACATCCAATAGTTTTTGCTTGTAGTTTTTTTTAGATGTTTTTACCATTTAAGTGTAGTTGTCGATACAGCTACTTATGTTGTATGACCATCGCTATCTTAAGCGACCCAATCGTTCTAATAGAAAAAAAGGAAATTTGAAATACATTGAAGAATTCTGGGCTTGACATCGACTGCATCCAATATGCTTCCATTGGGTTTAACTTACCACAACCATTGTTTGGTCATGGTATTGTTGAGGTAGGGAAAGATGAAATAATACATCACAAATCAACAAACTAGAACTGGCCTTGATTTTCCCTTTCAATTCAGTACAATTAAGACGCTACCATATCTATCCTTACAACCAGTGGGTCACCGTAAAATCACTGTAGCCATGAGCTATACAAATGCTCTTCGCTACCATATGGAAAATCAATTGGTAAGCTGCATCCGTACATCCACCAATTTCATCTTGCCTTTTCAATTTTGAAGGGGTTTAATAAAAGATAAACTTACTTAAAAAGTGAAAAATTAAAAATTAAAATAAAAATAAAAATAAAATTATATATATATTATATATTATATATATATTATATATATATTTGAAGAAATAATTTCAACTTTCTTCCGTCCGTGAAGTTGTTGGTACCAAGGTATACTCACATAAGAGTTCAAAGGCTCGAGGCTAAAAACACAATATTCATTAAACTGATTTTACAACAAATATATATAATATATATATATATATATATATATATATATATATAATATATATGTATGAAAAAGAGAGAAATAAAAAGTTTATAACAAAGAAGTACCTTATAAAATTTCTAAAAAGGTACTTTTATATAGTATAAAAAAAGATTTAAAGGTTGGCGGTTAGAGTAATTTAACTTGTGTAAAAAAAAGAGAAGTATTATTATATTTTAGTGAATCTATTGTATTCTTTTGCATTTAATAATAACAAAGGAGATGAGTTGGAGAATAATGAAATTGTGAACTATGAATTCCTTACTTAAGTCAACATTTTGGATTAAATGTCATTTTGTAAAATAAAATTTAAAAATCTTTTGATTCTTAAAAATTGAAAACAATGTTGTTTAATATGTGGGAAATTATTTATTATGGAAGAATATCAAGGTAATACACAAATACAATTAAAATGTTTAGAAGATGAAATAGCAGAACTTCAACCAGACAAGAAAGTCTTAGAAAATAGATATAAAGATCTCTAAGATATTTTTTACGAAGAGCTAACAGAAAAGGACACCAAATTTTTTTGCCTAAGGGAACATAGTAAAAAATTACTCACACAGCACAAGATAACAACAAATATGAAAAAATTTAATAAAGAACAAGAACAAGAAAAGGAAGATCTCGAGAAATATTTTTAAAAAATCTAACGCAAAAGGAAAAATAAAATTTGCACTTAAAAAACCTTAATCAAATGTTATTATAAAAAATCATAGTTTTAAAAGATGAGAATAAAGTCAATGATAATTAAGTTAACAATCCAAATAGCAAAGAACTTTCACGTTTAAAAAATCATACTCAAAATCTGTAGAAAATCTGTGATAGGTTAACCCGATAATGCAATATAAATCAAAGCAGAATACTATAACCTACTTCTACTATCAATTTGTGGAAGCTTAAAGATCGAGCTGAACAATATAACCAGAAGAAGGTGAATAAGTGGCACAATACACATGAAAATACTTTGGGGAAAGTCTCAGATAAAAACCCCACACTATTGTATTATCATACATGGTGGAAATACATAGGAATTATGTAAAGCCTTAGCTCTCACAGCTAGCCAGTTCTCAGTATAATCCTCACAGATGCTCATAGGCAATCTTGGCTTCTCTCCAGCCTTCCTCTCTGCCCTCCAACCTCCTATTTCCTTGCGTTGTTCCTTGTGGATGATTTTTTTTATTTCCAAGTGGAGAAACAAGCCTTCAAAACTGCGCAATCCTCAAGGATGAATCCTTGACTGCATGCATGAGTTTTCTCCGTGAGAAAACACATGCAACTGATAGTATATTGTCCTTGAACATTAATCTCAACTGGGTCTTTCTCAAAATATACATGCATGAGTTTCTGATGAGGGAATCTTCAGTTAACTAGAGTAGCACTAGTTGAGTGCATTAATGCATCAACTGACTGTTAACTCACTATTAGTTCCTCAAACATTTTGGAACTAATTCAACTGGACTTAACTCAATAAACTGAGTTAACTAATTATAACTCAAATATAACTCAATCTTATCTCCTTAATTTAAGGGATAACTCTTGCATGACTTCAGAAAGACTTCTAACTTGAATTCTCAAAACTAATTAATTTAAAATAAATTAATTAATTATTTCCAAGTAGTTGTTAAGACTAAATTCGATTTTAATTCACAATTTAATTCAAGGACAAATTAAATTTGAATATTCTTGTTGCCATATTTCAACACTCCCTCTCAACAAGAAAGGGATTATCTGCCACCCCGATCCTGTCTCTATCGAACTCGAATTTACACTTTGACAATGATCCTCCTCGCTACATAGTCTCTGAGATGATGATACTGGATGTTGACGTGCTTGGACCTATCATGAAATATTGGATTCTCAGAGAGTTTCATACAACTCTAATTATCATAATAGATCACAGTTGGATCCATCCTTTGATCAAACAAACCAACTAGGATTTTCTGCATCCAGATGGCCTCACGTGCTGCTTGATGCAGCCATGTATTATGCCTCTGCCGAGCTGAGTGCAACCGACCTCTATTTCTTGTTGTACCAAGAAACTACCGCTGACCCAAGGTTGAAAATCCCTCCTGATGTGCTCTTTCGATCTTATGGACTCCCTACCCAATCTGCATCAATGAAGCCTTGTAGCTTCACTCCCTCTATCCATCTATACCATAATCCATACTGAGATGTGCCTCTGAGGTATCTCAATACATGCTTTGCAGCCTTACAAGACATCTTGGTAGGTTGAACCATTGCTTGGCTCAGTTGGTTCACCGCATAGCACAAATCTAGTCGTGTGTTCATCAAGTACACCAATGAACCCACAAGCTTCCTGTACACAATAGCCTCTACCACTTCTCTTGGAGTAGCAACCTCCTTCCTCCAGTTACCTGGTAGAGGAGTCTGCATGGGCTTGCACTTCTCCATGTGTAATCTCTTGAGTATCTCATTGGCATACTTGCCCTGAGACACAAACAACTCCCCATCCTTTTGCCACACTTCCATGCCAAGGAAATAATGCATCAGACCCATGTCTTTCATCTCGAATTCTCTTGCAAGGTCCTCCTTGCAAGACACGATCAACTGATCATCACCAGTCAATATGAGACCATCAACATAAAGTACGATGATCAGCATCTTACCTTTCACCATGATGTGGTACAGGTTCGCATCTGCTTCACTCTTTGTGAAGCCCAACCCGGTGAAGTAGTCGTCTATCCTGGTGTACCAAGCACGAGGTGCTTTCTTCAGCCTATACAATGCTCTCTTGAGTTAGCACACATGCGACTCAGGATTGAAGGTCTCACAACATTCTGATTTCTCTATGTACACCTCTTCCTCTCGACCACCCCATTCTGCTGTGGGTTATGAGGTGCCGTCAACTCTCATTTAATTCCTTCCGCTGCACAGAAGTCCTTAAACTATCGAGAGACATATTCTCCACCATTGTCACTTCTCAAGGCCTTGATCTTCTTCCCTTACTCTTTCTCGACCAAAGCTTTGAACTCACAAAACTTTGTGAAAGTTTGGTCCTTCCTCTACATGAAATAAATCCAGCATTTACGAGAATAGTCATCAATACAAATCACATAATACCTTTGCTTCATTGTGGATGTTGTCGAGAATGGTCCACACAAATTAGTATGAACTCGCTCTAAGATAGCCTCTGCTTGACTGTCTCGATCATGAAAGGAAGACTTGGTGTACTTTCCCAAGGTACAACCTTTTCATGTGTCCACTTGCTCAAGTTTACCTTTGGGAAGTCCTGTAGATATCTGTTGCATTATCCTCTTGGCCTGACCTGTGGCTATGTGTCTTAGGAATGCCTTTCCTTTACTAAAGACAACATCATAGCCTTTGTCCTCCAACATCGTGACTGATACCAAGTTATTCTTCAGTCCAGGTACATACATCACATCTGTCAAGGTGAGAGGAGCTCCATGCTTCCTCTGAAAAGCAACCGTGCCCACTCCTGAAACACTATACCTTCCATCGTCACCCATATCTATGCGCATCTTGAGGTCTTTCTCCTCCAAGGCACTAAATAAATCTTTATCATCGGTCATGTGGAATGAGGCTCCATTGTCAAGATACCAAACATAACCCATCATCAATGACACCATGCATGCGATGAGGGTAAAGTCCATTTTGAACTGAGAGGCTAATGCCTCACCTTCCGATCCTTCCGAGAATCCCTTCTTGGACTTCTTCGATGGGCAATTAGTCGCATAATGTCCCATCTTGTGGCAATTAAAGCATCTTACTTTAGACATGTCACCCTTCTTCCCTCCATGAGAAGAATTTGATTTGAAATGGGAAGCCTTCCCTTCCCTTTCCTTGCCTTACTATGAAGGCCAGATTTTCTTCATCATCATTCTTGGATGAAGAACCATCTCATGTGCTCCTCCTGATCTCCTCCTACATAAGATCTAACCACAGTCGTTCCCAATCTGGTAGTTTCTCCCTTCCATTCACAGAGTCCTGGTAGCTATTCCAACTCTTTGGAAGGCCAAGGAGAGCGAGGCTCACCATATCATCATCGATAGTGGTTATTCCCACACTACCAAGCTCATCTCTGCAGGTGGTGAGCTTGTTAAGATATGTGGAAATAGTATCGCCCTTCTCCATCTTGATTCTTCGAAGCTTATCCTTGAGCGCCAATTTCCTCTGGTCACTATTGTTCTGGTAGAGGTTCTTCAATGTCTTCCACATTGAAAATGGAGTATCCTTCCCATGGAGACTTGAGACAATATGGTCTCGAACTCCCTCAAGGATGATCTGTCTCACCTTTGCCACACACTCTTCACTCAACCAACTCTTGTGCATTAGTTGAGTTGGTTTGGGATTCTTGATCAATGAATTCTTCAAGCCATTGTCTTCTAATACAGCCTCCATTCTATCTTTCCATGCTATGTAATTCGAGCTACCTTCCAAGGCATACTCGAGTCTCAAGCCATAGAACGCCATTTGCCAACCTTGAAGTATGATATGAATTCGATTTGTACCTGTAACCCCAAACTTCAAACTTCGAATTCTCTTCTCAATATATTGTTCACAGCTTTGATACCATGTAGAAAATCTGTGATAAGTTAACCCAATAATTCAAGACAAATCAAAGGAGAATACTATAACCTACTTCTACTATCAATTTGTGGAAGCTTAAAGATCGAGCTGAACAATATAACCAGAAGAAGAAGAATCAGTGGCACAATACACATGAAAATACTTTGGGGAAAGTCTCAGATAAAAACTCCATACTATTGTATTATCATACATGGTGGAAATACATAGGAATTATACAAATCCTTAGCTTTCACAGCTAGCTAGCTCTCAGTACAATCCTCACAGATGCTCACATGCAATCTTGGCTTCTCTCCAGCCTTCATCTCTGCCCTCCAACCTCCTATTTCCTTGTGTTGTTCCTTGTGGATGATTTTTTTATTACCAAGTGGAAAAACAAGCCTTCCAAACCACGCAATCCTCAAGGATGAATCCTTGACTGCATGCATGAGTTTTATCCATGAGAAAACACATGCAACTGATAGTACATTGTCCTTGAACATTAATCTCAACTAGGTCTTTCTCAGAATAGACATGCATGAATTTCTGGTGAGGGAATCTTCAATTAACTGGAGTAGCACTAGTTGAGTGCATTAATGCATCAACTGACTGTTAACTCACTATTAGTTCCTCAAACAATTTGGAACTAATTCAATTGGACTTAACTCAATAAACTGAGTTAACTAATTACAACTCAAATATAACTCAATCTTATCTCCTTAATTTAAGGGATAACTTTTGCATGACTTCAGAAAGACTTCTAACTTGAATTTCTCCAACTAATTAATTTAAAATAGATTATTTATTTATTTCCAAGTAGTTGTTAAGACTAAATTTGATTTTAATTCACAATTTAATTCAAGGACAAATTAAATTGTAATATTTTTGTTGCCATATTTCAACAAAATCCACTTGATAAAATTAAGAACGTAAGAGTGATAAGAAATTGTTGGAAAACAAAGTACAATAACTAGTCAAAAGGGAAGCATTAAAATCTTCATATGTGAAAATTCAAGTTGAAGAAAATAGAACTTTTGGAAATACTAAGAGGGGAGTGAATCAATATTTCACTTACAATTAGTTAATTTATTTTTTAAGGGCATTAATTATATTCAACAATAAATATAAAACAATAGTGCACAAAATCAAGGCAATAGACACAAATTTTTAGGTGGAAACCCTTCCGAGAGAAAAATCACTAAATTTTTCTCTATAATTTTATGAGTACATCCTTTAGCTCCAACTTGTTAGCACTTCGTAAATTTCCCTAGGCTGAGTGGAGAAATTCCAGAGGTAACCACAAAACACTTTTAGGCTAGAATCTATCCCTTCTAGCCTTGGAGAGGGCTCTCTAGCTTAGATTGCTCAAACTAATATGATATTAGGCTAGGTATATTGTTCAATGAGGTTTGGTTTCAAAAAATTGTTGGAAAGAGAAGAGAAAGATCCATTGGGCATGGAGTCATGTCTAAATGATTTTTTTGTCCAGTGACAAGATGAAAAGAGAAATGGTTTTTCCACAAGGGCAAGGTAGGAAGTCTTTATGATGAAATCAAGTTAAATCATTGTAGGAGGTTGAGTGTAAGAATGGTGGAAGACAACACATAGAGCATCAAAACTACAGATGAATTCTAAATGTTGATTTACAAGGAAAACATATATCACTTGGAAAAACTAAATCAGAGCACCATTAAGATGAATTTTGAGTTAAACATATGGTTTCTCCAAGCAAGAAGGCATACATTCAAGAGATGTAAACACATAAGAAAAAATTAAAAGAATAAATAAGCACACATCATCAAGATTTGACATGGTAATCCCTGCAAATCGCCTTATGTCTTTCATTCATTCACTAGCAAACTTTTTAGAAAATATAGTGCACAAAAGTTTGTTTCTCTCTAATCTTACCAATAGAACCCTTTACTATGTTTTCATATTTATATACATCATGAGGTTCGATCCCCCACTCTAAGTGGTCAAAATGATTGAATAAAACAAACTTCTAACAAGATATATTGAAATTTTGGTGCATATACTTAAAAATAGGAGTGATTGTACTTACAACCTATTATGCCTAAAACATCACCAACTTGGAATATTTTCAAATAAAAAATAAATACACCTCCTAAGGCAATATTACACCTATCCACATGATCCAAACTACTTCTAGGAACCAAAAAATCAAAATATCAAGTGAAATGGTATTGATTGTCTAGTTTCGTAGCGCATCAGCCAGTTTCGCAGCAAGTTGAAGTAGCCCTCCATGTTTTGTATGGTTGGAACCATACTTTGAAAAAATGGAGCAAATTGGTGTCTTTAAAATTTCTCTATGGCAGTATTGAATCTCTAATATAGGCTTCATAGTGCTTGCAAAATTCCTTATTGAACTAACCCCCACTTTTGCAGCAAAACTGTCACCTTTCGCGCCTTCAAAATTCTGAACATGTGATGACTTTATTGTGGTATAAATCTTGGATGCATCAATATAAGTGTTGTGAAATTCACATAACTCCTCTCATGACAATCAAAACTTCAAAATTCCACTATCTCGTCAGCATTACATAAAAACTGCAGCAAGTCTGCAACAAAACAGGGATTGAATTTCTAGAACTATGGGGGTCAAAGACTAGCTCATATCTCCTAAATCTTAATAGTTGTTACAAAACAAAAGGAGGTTTTTTTAGATTAGAGTGTCCTTGAGATAAAATTCTCCCATTTTCCAAAAATTCTTCTCCATATCCTCACAATCTGCACCTAAACATCATAACTAAAATAGGAAATTACAAACCCTGAAAATTAGGTTGTAACGATGCATTTGAATCTTCCAATATATGACACATGTATAGGAAATGAATGAGATTTGTGTTCTTTGGGCCGTGCTTGACAAAACATCTTTTGGTTTTCTAAAATTTAGCTCCATTTGGTCAGAAAAATCTTTAGTAAATCATGACAAAAAAGGTCAGCTTCACAGCAAATTCGTAGCAAGTCCAACATTTTGACCTTATGATGGCCTTTCTGCTTCAAAATTTATGATGAACACTCTTACCACATAAAAAATCTTTATAACACCTTATCAATATTTCAAAAATAAAAAACTCCCACACTTCACCAAAATGAGGGACTATGTAACTTGTGCAATAAATGGGTAGCAAATGTGAATGCACATCTAAGGTTTGTATACTTCAGGTCTTCTACAAACTTTGAGACTGGTTGGAGGGTGTTCAAAAAATTTAAAATTGAACAGAAGAGAGAAAAACTCTTACTCAAAAGCCCGAGGTCTTTTCACCACTTATGCAGCTGTTACGTAGTAGCAGGTCACTCGCGCAGCAAATTCGCAATGAGTACTTGAAATCGACCTGTAACATCTCCTTCGTCCTTCTCAATGTTGTATTTCACCTTCAACTTGCTCCAGAGCTCAAACCATACTTCGGATGAGAGAAGTTTCAAACAATTTTTATTTTTTTATGCCACCCAAAGCATGCTTCTTGTTATGATGGTGGATATTGAATGATGTAAGTGAGATGAAATGAGAGGGTACTTTTGTAATCATGAACTTGATATGACACTAACTGACTCTCCAACCCACTGACATGAATGATCTGACACCAAAAACCAATACATGATAACCAATTTCCCCATGACATGACCCTTTTTGACACAAATATTTACAATGACCCTTTGACTAAATTTGACCCTTTTGTACAAATACCCCTTAGACTATGAGACTCATGAAACCATAAGTTAAATTTTACAAAAGACCCCCAAATGAATAGTAAGATAGGAACACTATGATCCCTATATTATAGGACCCTAACGTTGGCTCCAATGGGGATGACATCCTCCCTGTGAGGTGCCAAGAACATTGTAGACTAGTAGTTTGAACCATTGGGAAATGAAGTCGAACTGCAATTTTCTCTGACCTGCAAACTTCTCCAACTGAAGCCAAATAAAAATTGAAATTGAAACTAAAATTACTTCCCTCAGCTGAAGCTGGGAGTGAAAACCAAATTGTAACCAAACTGACAACCTATTCTAATCCTCAAACTGATCCAAATCCATTCTTCAAACTGAAAGCTAAGTTGTACACTGAGAGCTGAAAACTCTGCTGCAAACTGAAACTGAAAATAATGCTCAGGGTGTTGAGATTGTTCCTCACACCTACCTACTCAAATTTACTAGAAACATTTACTAGATCACGCAATAGAAAAATGCTAGTGTAACCATGAATGCAGATGACCACTTACTTGAATCTTGCTCACACTTTCCTTAAGTAGGCAGAGAAAATAAGAGAATGGAAACTCAAACTGTAACTGAGACTGATAACCATAATACATAAATGCAAGAAAATATATCTTCCTTGATGAATGCAACAAATTGGAAAAAGGGTCTTGAGATCATGAAGTCCTTCATTCGGTAGATCCTTCTCAAATTGCAATGCAACAATGTGTTCTTTCCTATCATACAAATTAGAGACAATGTTTGTGTGTTCTTGCAGATATTCAATTGAGGCAACCATATTTTGAATAACAAAAATGGCTACATCCAAGGGGTCTAGAACATCCTTCTCTTCTTCATTATTTCCTCGAAACTCTGGGTAATTATTTTCATAAGTTTTTCCATGAGATGAAAACTAAGAAAATGAATGACATGAAGAACAAATCGATCTACTATCCTTATCCCTTTCTTGGTCATTTGAAAATTGTTGAATATGTTCAACAAACTCAAGAAAACAAACATGTTGTACATTATTATTGAACTTAGTGGATGAATCATGACTGTCATATGTAAGCATTGATTCTTCATTATAACTTAGTTGATTGTTTTCTAGTTCTCCGTAAATGTTTGAAGGTTACTGAATTTGATCAGCAAGTTCAAGAGAAAGCACGTCATTGAGATGCAGATTTGTTTATTTTTCAGCCATGGGAGAAATAACTACTTCTTGAGTGTCATGGCAGCTAGCTCATACATCTTCTTCATTGTTAAAAGGGTTCTCATGAATAGTCTCCACAATCTCATCGTCCATAATCTTATCATCTTCATAAAAACTCTCTGAATGCTCAATAAAAAATTTAAAATGAGTGCAACATTCTTTGACCAGAAACAAGGAAGGATGACATTATTTATATCTCTCATAAAATATTTTATGAAAACCTCTAAGGGAATATAAACAAGAATTTGGCAAGCTTACATACCATGATTGTGCATGTTGTACTTGTTTCTCATAGGCAGTTCTTGGCTGCAAAAACTATGTTGAGAAATCAACTCGACCAATATTTAGGTTCAAGTTGGCCCTTGAGCCAGAGGGGGGTCCCTCAATTGTTACAAGACTTTATTTAACGATGCTTACTGTCACTAGACAACAACCTATGAAACATAATGACCAAATTTATGATTTATTTTGGGTGGTTGCTAATGATTGTCCAATCTGTGTTTATGAATAAATCCCTCTCTTGCATAGTCCTTGGTCAAAGTGCCAGCATCCAATTTGATATAATAACATGAATTTTAAAGAATTTGATAGAAGAATAAAAGAGAATTCATGATAATTAAGTAGTCATATTGAATACTTACTCAACCAGACATAGTGGATGCGTATAGAATATTTTTATAGAAACAAAAAACACATTCAAGAGCTGATAGAAGGCAATAATTAAAAGATGTAGAAGAATTAACCAAGACAGATAGTTCAGCTAATTAATCTCTTTAAATGATTATAACTTTGTAGGGGATTTTAGACATATTGACACTCAATCTATTCTTACCCAGATCTCCTATGTTACTTTGAACATGTGCATAAAATAAGGTATGAAAGCACTAAAAAAACATACAATAAACACAATTTTTGTCAAGAAATGGAGCTTGAATACTTCATTTAGGATTTATGTAGTAAAATCTTTTCAAAGCGACAAGGTCTTGGCATCAAAATCCAACGCTATTACATCTTTACATAAAAATAAAAATAAAATAAATAAATAAATAACTTACATAATAGTTTTCAAAATAATAGAATCCTCATAATTAATAATATTGCAGATATTATACAATATTTTTTTAAGTTCATGCATGAAAAATATAAAATTTAGAAAATATCTAATGAACCCTAGAAAAATTGTAGGCAATTCTGTTGAAATCTAGGCAAAACTAGAGTGATTTGGTCAACTATCTAGTTGGAAAATAGAACAGGTCTCTCTATAGATTATCATCGTTGTTTCAATAAAATAGGTCCCTATGTATACTTCATCAACATTGTTCCTGGATGTCTTTTGTCGTCTGAGTTTTTCTGGAAAATTTGTTGATAGGTAGGCCGTCGACATTATTGATTTTCTAATATGAGATATTGTTGACAATCAGGAGATCAGTCCTTTCGAGTATCGCTCACAACAGAGATGTCAACGTCTCTATTTCGTTCCAAAATCGTTGACAGACATGTTGCCGACATTTTCCTATAGGTTTCATTTATTGACCAGTATGCATAACTTTGTTCAAAATAGTTGATAGACACACTGTCAGGCCTATAAAAAAAAATTTTGCCAAAGGCATTGTCAGTTCTCCCAATTTGCATACAAAATTGGCAGGCCGAGTGTCGAAAAAACTGAGTTTTGGATCAAACAAGTGGACAAAAATGGTTATGGAACCCTAGCACATTAGCTGAGGGTACATGTAGCCTCAAGTAACACATTCAACTTATCTAATCTATGTTTCTTGTTCTGTTTAGTCTCCATGGGATTTGTTTTGGCAGCCTGTTTATTTCTTTTCTTATTGGGGGTTGCGGCTTCTTCTCAAACTCTATAGGATTTTTCTTAGACTTTGTAGGTTCCTTTTTGATAACTAAGTCTTTCAGAGGCACATCATCTATATCAATGACTTGTTTAGCTAAGTTTGGATTGCTTCTAAGCTTGAGTTTATACCACAGTTTGTTTGTTGGCCTACTGTGCCTATTACCCTGTTTGAGAATCTTAGGTGTTGGTTCATTTTCCCTTTCTTCTGTCACTAGATTTTTTGCCTTCAAATCTCCATGAGTAGCTATGTCTGCAGGGGATATTTCTGAGGGTAAAGGTGAAAAACCAGTGGAGCCAATATAAGTTCCTGGACTTCCCAACGATGTAGGCTCTGGCTTATGAAGTTGAGCACTCCTCGTTTGATAAACCTTGCGAGTTTTTGGGGCAGCTAAGGTTGATGGAGTTTTTTATTCTTCATACATGATAGGAGTCTGAATAGGAACTTGAATATGAGTTTTCTTCATTCTCCCGATAGTTTGGGGTCTGCCCCTTTTCCTCCTCCCAAGTTGAGGTTGGAACCCTCCCCGGAAAAGGAAATTGTTCTAGGTACTCCCTAGTTTAATCAACTGGCTTTCTATTAGAAGTTTTATCAGTGCCTTGCGATAAATAAAATGTGATGAAGGGTCAACTCTAGCCCTGTACCTAGAAGCCATGTGCTTGAGGCTTTCCATCAAGTACAAGCAAGGATTAATCCTAATCTTTCGATCTAAATGAGCCAAGAAGTAGAAATGATACAAATTGACTCAGTTATAATGACCCTAACATGTAAAATCTAGTTGACAAAGTCGCAGGGGGACATACCATTTGTCTTGTAGCCAGTCCTTTTGAACCTCGGATTTTCAATTCTTTGCTCTATGCTCCTCTTTGAAGAAAGACGAAACATTTATGTCTGTTAGGATATGACTGTGAAAGACCCTTTCTCCATCCATGGGAAGAGTTGTGGCTTCGGAAATAGTGTGCTTTGTGACTTCAAATGTTGAACCACCAACCTCTACATGCCCACCATTGAACCTTGTTGGAAATGATTGATCTACCAAATCGTGATAATCGGAACGCCAATAGAAGAACTGACACCACCATGCCTGCTGGAATAAATGTAGGAGATCATGGTACACATCTAACAGGTATGGCGCTTTAGGCTCAGTTCGGTCTAGCATGCCTCCCTTTCCCATTCTGGCTAGCACTATCCACAGGATTCTATGTTGTGTCCCTACAGTGGAAATAGTTTCAATTGCCAAGTAGAAAACTCAGATAATTTACCAATATAACTACTTTGCATGATATGAGGTGTAAGATACGTTGAACACAATTATGTGTTAAGCTAAAACCTAACATCACCCTTACTCATGAGTGTGCATCATAGTTCGTTTGATACGGAGGAATCGATTAAATGGCATTCTTAATAATTACATTGGTAAGCATGATTAAATTCGTACTTTACCCTTTCGATCATAACAGAGACACATGCGCCCAAAATACTGACGTTGAAGTGGTCAGCACAATCAACATTTTAATATTTAAAAATGACTTAATTGTTGACAACTAGTGTGTCGATAAAAATGAGAGAATACCATTATCCTCATTGTCGGCGATATTCACTTTCCAACTATTTCAGGTCCTAAAATGCTATTAGGAGGATTAACCTGTTTATTATAACCTTAAATGTTGACAACGCAATTGTTAACATTTTATAAAAATTTAAAACATAAAGTTTATTGTGACCCTTTTGGCCAACACCTGTGCCCGTTCTCTCTCCCTCAGACATCAGGAAATTGGATTTCGGGGGGACCCCTTGGTGGTATAGGGTTTCAAGTCGAGGGGGATGCAAAATTCACGAGAATATGCCATGTGATCAAATGTGGTTTTGTAAAAACAAGACTTCGGACCCCGCCAGTTGTTAAAGCTCGGATGACCTTGTTGGTGTCGAAATGGAATATAAACTGTTGATTCCCAAGAACCAACATATGCCATTGAAAACTGTGAGAAATTTAATGGTTGAATTAAAACAACAATTTTAAACTTAAACTTAAAATTTTATAAAAATATATTCAATGATATATTTTAATAAAATTAAAATTATTATTATTATAACAAAATAACCCAACATCGAGTATTAAACCATTTTATCCATGACAATTCGCATATGCGTGATAATGTGGCCATGAATAACTGTTAAATTTTAAAATTTTCATATAACCTTTAATGGTGTCAAAATAAGTTACAACAGTGAATTTCCCTCCAAGGAAACCATGAGCATCTTCATGAAAATCAACCTTAAGTCTACTTACATGCATATGAAATTTGACCAAATGAAGAGCATCATCATCTCCTTTCTGATCTCTGAATTTTGGCAAATAAGTTTTCCAATCTCCATAACCTCTAGCGATAGCCTCTTCTCAACTTTCCAAGAGTGTTGGTTTCGCAACTCACTTGACAAACTGCGCAATGCTAATTGGTAGCGTGGATGTATAGTAATCAACAGTGATGGAGTCATGAGTTTTAGTGTCCGCTACAAACTTGTTCAGAATACGTGTAAACCTTTGATTGAAGTCCTTTACCTTTTCTTTTCCCTCCATCTTGAGGCTTCCCAACTCTTTGAGTAGCATGGCTGGGGTCTTGTCATAAGCAAGCTTCTGAAGAAACATGCTTTTGAACATACCCTAGTTCTATATAGAGTTTGGTGGAAGGTTGTGATACCATGCAGTTGCTCAACCATCTAAGGTACATGGGAACAATCTACTTGCTACGTTATCAAAACTTACCTCAAGGGTTTGTAGCTATAGGTAGAAGTTGTCTAAGTGGTCTTCTACCTTCACCGTACTATCAGGGTTGAATTTGATGTTCATACTCTCCGTTCGCTTTGACATCTTGTACAGAATAGCTGGGAGAGCCAATGGTCTCTAAGTCATCCATTCAAGATTTGGGTCAGCCATCTCTTCTTCTTCTTCGCCCTCTTCCTCTCTTTCAGAGTCTGATGGTTCCGGCTCTGAGTCTGTGGGTTCGTCTCTGCCTCTGCCTCCTCTACTGCCTACCCCTCACCTCCTGTACCGAGTCTGATCACAAGAGTGTCTTGTTCGCATTGTCGAAAGACCAGAGGTTACTCTTTGTCTTCAATAGCTTCTGCCAGACTTCAAGTGTGGCGAGGACTACTTCTTCCACCAATGATACAACAAATCCTATGGGAGTGGCTTTTGACTTCCTTGACATGTATGGAAGATGATGTATGTCTGGGATCAATCTGACTGATTTCGTGAACTAGCGAGTGATGGAACAAACGTAGTGAAGTTGATGATACAGAATCTTGTGTTCAATCCTGGTAGGTGAGGAGTAACCAACTGCAGTGTCGCATGTAGGTGAGAGGGAGTGGGAGTCACTGCCTTGACTAGATGGTTTATGAATGAGTGTGAGGGCATGCTCATCCATATACAACTGGTTACCCTCCTTCTAGCGCCAGAAATGTTGATGGTGTTGGACCCGCCAACATTCAAGGGATCACCCCGGTATGAAGTCCCAACTAGACCTCACACCATTTGGTGTGGGATTCCCATTCGGTACGATGGCCTGATTGCCATTGTCTTAAATATTTGCCTCAACTCTTGCTTGTCAGCACAAGAGAGTGGTCTACTTTGCCTTCGAGAAGTGAGGTTCGTGTGCTTGGTGAATGCTAGTGTACTTGTGTCAATGGTTCTTTCACTTTAAAGGGAGAAGGTGAGAGTAAGTCCCAAGTTGGTTGGGATAAAGTCCCAACTCGGCTAGGAACACAAAACACAACAGGACATGCACAGCTTTCGGAGGAGCAGTCCACACGGATGCGGCAGTCACAACACACAAGGTAAGATAACATATACAACACTCAACGGAAGAGTTCGAACAAGTGCAATGGTTGTTACAACAAGATTTATGTGAAAGGCATGTCTGATTTCCGGGGAGATAGCCACCATGGGTGAGACAGCGTTAACAGCATATACAATACATTTCCATTAATAGATTATGTATTAAAACAAGTGAAATAGTTCAAGTGTTCAACACAAGTTAAAGCAACATGCATTACAAGTGTTCAAGATTAGTCTTACAACAGTTACAATACATGTGAGAAAACATGTTGGTATGTTAGCAGGCTTCTGAATTAAGTGAAAGTTCCAAGACACATCGTTACACCATACATCACTAACCTCGTGATCAAGGTGTTGGAGCCACTACTTACTCCTCAAAGAAAATATTACAGACTCTCTTGGATATGTGGGGGGAGATGAGGTGAAAAATTCCTTTCCATGTACAAATGAGGGGGTATTTATAGCCAAGGGTGAAACTGGCCCTTGTGGTTGTTTGACTACCTTCATGATTGTTTGACTTCCATGCCTTTTCGACTTTACATGACCCTTTGTACAACAAGTGGGTCTCTTGGACTTCCATGTTACATTAGATCGATTGACAGCATAGCCCATAGTAGAGATGTGGGCGACATGACTCATGACATGACTCGACATGATAGTGTTGGTACATTCGTGTTGCTGTTGGAGTGCATTTTGAGCTACAGCGTTGCTAGGTGATGGATGTCTTTATGGTGTAGCACAACTTCACCTCCGCATGGAAAAGTGTGTGGAGTCTTTGATGGTCTTTGGCTTGCTTGATGATGCTTTGGCACGTTGTTCCTTTCTTGCATGTTGGAAGGCTTGACAGGCTCATCTATTCGCGAAAGATGCATGTTTGTCTGTTCGTTTGTCCGTGAGCACATCTTTCATGTTTGCTCGTCCATCCGTCCACGAACACATCTTTGCATGATTATCCATTTGCGAGCACATCTCTTCGCATGCATCGTTCATTCGTCTGTTGGTGAACCTGTCCTTCTGCATGTTCTCCTTTCGTTCATCCCTTTCATTGTCACACCATGTTTGTTAGTGTACCTGTGCCTGCAGTCACTCATGAGGAGACGACATACAATCCAAAAACCTCCTAGTCTACCATGACACATGATCATTTCAGATGCAGGTGACCGGGAGAGGCAGCAAGGTTGTGAAGCGAGATGATCGATCTGGGCACTATTGATGAAAACTACGCAAGAGTCACTGAGTGATGAAGATGCTTAATCCAAGTCGAAAGTGACTATCTACGAGGTCCAGCTCGGCTGGAAGGAAAATTTGTGCAAATTTTGAGAGGGACAGTCTGGGTTGTAGGAAGGAAAGGTAGGAAGAATCTGCGTAGTGTTGGCCGGATAAATCGCTCTTGCGGACAAGACCGATCTCCCTACTATCAACAGATATCTAGCAACAAGTAGGTCAAGCAAATCTACCTTTCTCTAAACATATTGCGATTCATTAATAAAAACTAAAGAGGTGTTTTAGACCCTACCTTAAGTCCAACACTAGTTTGTGGCAGCCATGCTCCAATAGCTCCAAAAGAGTTTCCTTTTAAGAACCTGCAATCACAAACAAGCACACATCAAATAACACTTGCATAGCTAATATAATAAATCATGTTCATCATGGTGGTCAAGAAATCCATGAAATAAACCATAAAACACAACGTATTGAGAAAAATAAACTTGATTGTATTAACTTTGAAATAGAAGAACTTTACAACCTTTGGTGCCTTGATGTTGTACAAGCTCTTCCTAGGGTCCAAATAG
>APFE030504134.1:148823-161485 GCA_000404065.3 Pinus taeda
ATTGCGTTATTTGAGAGGCACATCGGGATATGGATTGTGGTATAGACAGGAGGATGAGGTGAAGCTATGTGGCTTCACGGATGCAGATTGGGCAGGAAGCCCAACAGATAGAAAGAGCACATCAAGAGGGGTCTTCAGTATTGGATTGACAGCAGTTTCTTGGTACAGCAGGAAGCAGAGATCCGTGGCACTCAGTTCACCAAAGGCCGAGTATATGGCAGCAAGTTTGGCTGCATACGAGGCTATATGGATGAGGAAGATTCTGGTTGGTTTGTTCAGTTCTCATTTGGATCCTACTGTGATTTACTGTGATAACCAGAGTTGCATTAAACTCTTGGCTAATCCTATATTTCATGATAGATCTAAACACATTGACATCAGGTATCATCATATCAGAGATTGTGTGCAGCGGAGGATCATGTTACATTCATACATTCCAACGGAGGATCAAGATGATGATATTCCGACGAAGGCTCTCACCAAGAGAAAATTTGAATACCACCGAGGCAGGATAGGGGTTGCTGATAATCCATATCTTGTCGAGAGGGAGTGTTGAGATTGCAACAAGATGATGGAGCTTAGTGAAAAGAGTCGCCTTCACTAAGTGGGCCCGTAGGCTATTTTTGGCGCAAGTCTATATTTAGACTATGTCTATTTTTATTTTTAGACATATGGATCATGTCTATGAGTTGCAGGATGCTGTTTATGGATGATTGGTCAAGTTAGCAAAAATAGATGGACTTCTATTTTTAGAAAACAGCGGTGACACTATCAAGTCTAATTATAGAACAGTCAAATATTATTAGCTTATAATAATATTTAGACTATAAACTTTATCTTATTCTCTTGGAGCACTTCAGTTTGAGCTACAGATGTGGCACATGCAGTTGTCAGAAAGAAATACGTTTTTTTTGTGGGTCAGTTGAGTTGTTGCATGCATGACTTCAGTTAGAACTCAATCAGTTGAGTTTGGTGGAGTTGATTGTGGAGTTGATGGAGTTGTGTTCAGTTTGACTTGGTTAAACTAGTTGTAATTAGTCTAACTGCAAATAGACTAATGATGAGTTGCTAAACTAATTATTAACTCATAATTCAACTAAAGAATACATCAGTTAACTCAGTTGCATGTCAGTGCATGTTCAATTCAGCAGGGACAGGTGTTAGAGGATCAGATTGCTATCAGTTGTGACTATAGTTGTGCATGAGGATTTGCACAATCAATTGGATTGAGTTATGCCAATGAGAATTGGCCAATACCAAGTGATTATAGCCTCTGCTCACGTGATTCCCAGTGTGAGTGATTCTTTTGAGGTAAATATGAGTTTGGTTCAACCATTCTCATCCATTCTTGAGCAAGTATTGAGCAGTGGAGGCAGTGAAGCAGTGGAATAGATTTGGAGATCAGATATGGCTGTATTGTGTGTAACAGGTGGAGATAGTGCTAGATACTTGTGAGAAGGATTGACTATTGTAATGTTACATGTTCTCAATCATTAATATACAGATAGTGTGGGGTTTTCAGCTGTAAGCTTTCCCCGGGTTACATACTGTGTTAATGTGTGCATGCTCTTGATGTTTTATTGTTATTGATGTTGTTATATTGATGATCAACGTAGAGGATCTTATGTATTGTGTATGTATTCCGAAATAGTACATGATCAGGATAATATCCATTGAATATGTGTTTATTATTCAAAATTTCTACGGGACCAGCTTGTCCTGTAGGCATCTGGACCGAAGTCTGAACCGTAGGTCCTGACTGGGGCACAGAAACTTGAGGAGTTGACACTGATGCAGGGATAGTAGAAGTCAGAGCTACTAATACTCCAGAAGTAGGTGGGGTAGATTGAACAGAAGCTGCAGTAGTTACAGCAGCAGATTGAGGCGGAGTTTGAGGCGAACTATGCCCAGACTAATGAACTACACTAGGTGTAGAGGTTTGAACCATAGGTTGGACATGTTGCTGGGTTGGACCAGAAATCAAAAGTTATCCAGCTTGATTAGATAACTGCACATTAGATTGCAAAGTCTGTTGAGTGTAATATGGATCCCACACCATATTCATTCCGGAACCCATAAAAGGTTATACATAAGGAGAACCATAACCTGGTTGAACGTAGGGTGGATAATCAGGAGGTACATTTCCAGTTCCTTGTAAAAATGACTGACCAAAAGGAGGTTGGAAACCTTGAGTTGGGTACTGACCTTGAGGTTGATAACCCTGAGGTATGTACTGAATTTGTGGTTGAAAAGCATCCTGAGGAATATGGGGTTGACCTTGGGGTATGTATTGTCCTGAAGGTTGATAACCTTGAGGTAGCCCTCCAAATGGAAACTAACTACCTTGAGGTTGCCCCCCAGGTGGTAACTGACTACCTTTCCCCCCAGGCGGTAACTGACTACCTTGAGGTTGCGGATTTGGAATATTACCAGACATCATAAAATCTGCTCTGCATTCAACATTTTAGTTCCATTATTACCAGGTGATAACTGATATTCAGTTGGTCGAGGATTTGCTCCTGAAAAAGTACCAGAAAGTGACTGGTACCCCAAAGGAACAGTAAGACCGCCATATAAAAATGTTTCCGGTGATTGGGAAAACATGGACGACTGTCTCGACATGATCGATCAAGAATAATAATCTCTGGGTGTATAATGAAAGTGATCACACGCAAACAAAGAAAAATTTCAATAAAAGAACCTAAAGTCTCTAAAGAACCAAACAATTGAATCACATGCCTAACAATCTAAGAGTTCAAACCACAAACAAACAGTAAATTTCCGTACTGAAAACACTAGTTGGTGATGAAATCCAATGTCGCAGAATTCAATACAGAAATGGCAGTTGGAACAGTTACCCCGACAACCTGCTTAATGAAACAGACTGGCATAAGTTTCTTCACATAACCATCTCGAGTGAAGAGAACCCCCCAGAGAGTCCAAGT
The DNA here is from genome assembly GCA_000404065.3 of Pinus taeda. Classification (NCBI taxonomy): domain Eukaryota; kingdom Viridiplantae; phylum Streptophyta; class Pinopsida; order Pinales; family Pinaceae; genus Pinus; species Pinus taeda. The sequence continues at coordinate 151,769 of APFE030504134.1, forward strand.
GAGTCTAGTCGACGTCTGCTCCAGGTACAGTGAGACCCGCCCTTCACCGTCACCTTAGGAAAGAATCTTAAGATTATGGTCACTAAGGTTACCAACAATAACAAATACAACTGGGGGAACAGTCTACGATCCGATCTACGCGCAAGGGCAGAGTAGCAAAGCTCAATCCCCTTGAAGGCTTCTCAACATGATTAATCTGAGATTTACCAACAAGTGACCCCAGGCTCCTCGACAATGGTTAATCCGAGGTTTACCATTTTTAATACGTGCAAATATGCTATCTTTCCCAATGAGACAGACTTAATTGTCTCAAAGGTTCGAACATGATCTCGTGATTGACTCCTTTAAGAGGAGCTTCCCAGATTATATCAATTACAATTGGATTTATTTCCTACCGCAAGATACAGCTACTTGTTTGTTTTAACTATCTTGGAGAGTTAATTACTCCCTACTCCAAGATACTAGCCTAAGCTATATTGGTGATAAGAGCCCTAGAAATTAAAAGATTGCTAGATGAATTTTAATTAAGCATTATTTTTACTGGTTGTTTCTTAAGTCAATAGGTACGGAGATGAAACTTTGATGGTGTGAAGACTCGACTCCAAAAACACTAAAAAATTCACCTAAGATGATAAACAATTTGTTTTTCTTTTCAATGAATCTCTAGCTAAAGAAAGAGTTGAGAATGCAATTCCTTGAAAAACAAATCTTTCCTTCAACATATAAACGAAAAGAAAACATTTTTTGTCTTTTTCAATAAACTCAAAACGAAGCTACTAATTATGCTCACAAAATAAATCCTTTTTCTTTTCAACACTCAAAACTACAGAAAACAATTCTTTCAAGAGAGAAACTAAAATTACTAGAAAACACTCAAAACTATGAAAAACTAATTTTGAGATTAAAACTTCTAAAAGCCTAATTGAAATAAAAGCTTCAAATGTTTTTGAGGATGTTTTACTTAGTTATTCAGTAAACTAAGGATTAATTCGTTCAGAATAACAAATCAATCAAAAAAAACACCCAGTTATGTTTTCTTTATAAAAATGAAATTCACAACTTATGACCAAGTTCGTTCAAAGATTTGCAAAGAGAAATGAAATCTATTTCTCACCAAAGGAATATTTCACAAACCAGCCAGACTCATCAAGAAGACAAAAGATACCAGGGTGATCTAAGGCTTCTTAGGCTTCTAATCTTTAAGTCACTACAAAGACCGAGTGAAGACCAATCCAGGCATGCAAAACTTCTAGAAATTCATTTAAAACACAACACCCATGGAACTTACTCAAAAGAGACTTTTGACAAGATATATGCAGATCTGGGCAGAGACTAAAAGCAATAAATTAATCCTAAACCTAACTGGACGAAAAGATTTTAGGTTTTTCAAAAATTTTGACAGGTTCGCAGGCTTCCAGTAAAACCAGATGTGGTACCGCTCTGTACAGTAAAGTAACAGTGCGGAGAGGTCCGCACTGTAATACAAACAGAACGTGCCGTCCTCGTAAAAATTTCTAAAAAACAAAAAACAATCCAGGACCTAAAAACCACCCAATCCCACACACATCAAGCAAAAACCAGAAACAAAAATCAAGTTTCTCAAGTCAAAGATAAAGGAAAATTAAAAACCAAATCCAGTTCCCCAGTGGAGTCGCCAATTTGTTGGCCGGATAAATCGTTCTTGCGGACAAGACCGGTCTCCCTAGTATCAACAGATATCTAGCAACAACCAGGACAAGAAAATCTACCTTTCTCTAAACATATTGTGATTCATTAATAAAAACTAAAGAGGTGTTTTAGACCCTACCTTAAGTCCAATGCTAGTTTGTCGCAGCCATGCTCCAATAGCTCCAAAAGAGTTTCCTTTTAAGAACCTGCAATCACAAACAAGCACACATCAAATAACACCTACATAGCTAATATAATAAATCATGTTCATCACGGTGATCAAGGAATCCATGAAATAAACCATAAAACACAGCTTATTGAGAAAAATAAACTTGATTGTATTAACTTTGTAATAGAAGAACTTTACAACCTTTGGTGCCTTGATGTTGTACAAGCTCTTCCCAGGGTCCAAACAGGAATCTCCTCTACTTTGACAAGCCTCACTCTCTTCCAAATGAGATCAAAAGGTATGTAATCTCTCCTCTCAAAAGCTCAATTAGGAAGACTAAGTTCCAACAGCATTTACCCTCAAAAATATTCAGCTTTCAACCCCTTTAGTAACCAGCCCAATGCTTCATTTTATAGTGCAAAGGAAGGAGGTTATATGTCCACCATTGAAGGGATAGAGTCCTCCTTCAAAGAGATAAGCTCCTCACATCAAGGGGTTAGCTCCTTAAGGTATGGGATGCATGAACCCTCAAGGAGCGAACTTGCCACCGCAAGATTCCCTCTAGAAGCTTCCAGAAATGACTCAAAGTGAGTTTTTAAGAATGTAGTTGCGCCATTTTAACTTTTACAAGGGTCCACACCCATAACATAGATACAAAGTAGTCAGGTGCGCAGGGGACATGACCAATAGGTGCGGTACCGCAGGTAATGCTAAGAGAAAGTGCGGAACCAGAGTTTTAAAGATTTTTAAGGTCTTTCTCTTATTTTCAAGGCTTGATATGAAGAACTGAGGTTTAAGACTTGCAAAGGAGGAAAGTATGAGTGGTGATAGACTCATATTGATTGCAGAATGTCAAAGTGACAATTTTTGTGCAACACGTAGTTTCCGGAATGAGTGGGCAGTAGGGGATGGAAGGAAAAATTGTGCAATTCTCTGGAGGAACAGGTTGGGCTGCAAAGAGGATCAACAAGTAGAAATTGCGCAGTTTTTGGGAGGAATTGGTCGGGAGACTCGCAGTCAAAATTGCACAATTCCTAGAGGGAACTGGCAGTTAGCTGTTGGGTCATTGGTAGCAGAAACTGTGCAGTTCCCAAGGGGAACTGGTAGTCATTCGATGGGTGCTTGGCAGCAGAAACTACCAATTCCTTGACGAAACTGGCAGTCTGCTACTTGGAGCTACTGGTGAGGAAAACTGCACTGAGGATGACAGGTTGGCTTGCTGATCATCTCTACGTAGATTGTGAGCTGAGCGAACTGATTTCTAGCAGAAGTCATTCTCATGAAAACTGCGCAATTTCCTTGATGAGCAATCGGTCAATTGTCAGGAGGATTGACTGGGAAAACTGCGTAATTTTCTAGGGAGGTAGGGACGGGCACTTGGTGTCTGTGCATCCTGTCTGCACAATTTCCTCAATCAGTAGAGCGGGCAAGGTCAGCAGCCTCTGCTCAATTTTTGGGGGGAGTCAGTCCCAGGGTGGTTGCCAAGTCCGATTGTCTAGGTGGTTAGCATGAAAGTTGATTGGATTGCTTGTGTTCAGCGTGGCTTGGAAAGACTTGCTTGGTGCTTCTGCGTTATTCTGGGTGACAGTAAATCGAGTGGATGACGTGGTGATGGTCCAACTGTCAGAGAGGAGTCCAGTCATCAAAACTTCAACAAAATCACTAGATCCTCTAGGGAAAGAAACAATAACCCTCCCGACCCCTTATGTTAGTGGGTTGTCTCTTTATCTTAGGGGTCTTTTGGGCATTTTGGTCATTTTGTTTTTGGATTCTCAGTAGATTTTGACATTTTGTACTTGGTTTTTGTGTTTCCTTTCTGGCTAATAAATCTGGTAGGAGTGAGGTCGAAAGATCAGTATATATGGGGTTGATATGTTGTATTATTTTGATGAATTAATAGAAACATTTTTACCGACAAAAAAAGAATTAATAGTGTTAATATTAGTATTTTTACTCTACTAATATTAATAATTAATTATTAAGTATGTGACTTATGTTAATATAAATAATTCATTTATTAGGTATGGCACTTATATTATATTTTATTAGGATAAATATTAATAGTTCATTATTAATTTTCTAAAACTTGTGTATTAATATATCTAATGTGGTTTTTTAAGTTTTTAGTTTTTTAGTTTTTAGGGTTTTCTAGTTGTCAACTTAATTTTTATTCTCTTCCCTCTCTTTCTTTGTATTTATACCTCTTCTTCTCTCCTCCTTCTCTCAACCATTATGCCTGTATGATGGTTTTGTTCTAGACACGAAACGTCGAATTACAAGTGGAAATTGTGAATAATATTCCAGACTCACTCTCTTCAAACTCTAACCATGGAATATTACAAACAAGAATCTCAAGAATAATCATGTTTCCCAACTAAAAAGTTAAGAAAAATCACCTCATTAGACTACATCCTTTAATATGTAGATACTCCAACAAGAATGATGTATCCAAATGTTAATGGATTATCTTAACAAAACACTTTGATAAATTGTTACTAAAGAAAGGAACAAATGACTTGGATATGTGAATGGATAATTTTTATATGATAGAAGAACCTCCTTCAACATCCTTAACTTCTTGTAGCATAGGAGAATCTCTTTCAAATAACCCTAATAGATTCATATATTGCTCCTCTTAATACTGATTATATTAACCTTTATATGTACATACTCTCACTCATTGCACATGTAGACACTTTATTAAGTCAGTGCTTATTTCATACACATTTACCCTATTACTTAAACATTTAATCCCAATTATATTTTTTTCATGCCCTTTGTGTATGTTTTAAACCTTTACATAAATGCAACGCACACACAAATTCTTAATAAACAAAACAATAAAACAATGGCAATCATATATTACATAAAGATTTACCTTGGAAACCTAAATCCAGAAAACCAACAAAATTTTTACAGTTGCACCTCTATTTTTTATCATCAATCAACTTCATTATTTACAATACAATATACATAACCCTATGGCATCCAAAATGCCTAATCCATTAACAGGTATTATATTACAACCTTAATTCCTTAACAAAAATTAGAAAACCATGGGTTGAACCACCATTTGCGACAAAATTGCCAAAAGAAAAAACCATGTATTGAAAACCACCAAAATAGATGCAAAAAACTGCCCCCATGGCCCCCCCCCCCCCCAAAAAAAAAAAATACAGGGCTACGCCCCCCACCCAACCTACAAGCCCCCCACTATTATACGATTGTGTGTGGCACTAATCATGCAAAGGATATAACACATGCCCAACTTTCTCCCACTTGTAGGTTTCATTATATATAAGGGGGCACAGGAGTACGTGATCAACAATCCAAGGCAACAATGCCCATTGTTTCTCTACACAAAGAGAACTTCTCAATACTCACATGCTTTGTTAAATAATTTACATTCTTCAAAGTGTCCTCCTTTACCAATAGCACCTTCCTATTTTCAACTATGCTTCTCACAATGTGATATTGAACATCAATATGCTTTGTCTTGGAATGATAAGTTGAATTCTTTGCTAGAAAAGTTGCACTCTAATTGTCACAATCGAACCTTATAGCTTCTTATACAAACCCAATACTTGAACATAATCTTGGTAACCATACAACTTCCTTGCATGAGTGGTTGCCATATATTCAAATTTTGTGCCACTACAGACTGTCTCTTGCTCATCCAACTGATTGTTCCTCCAAATACGTTAAACACATAACCTCTTGATGATTTTATATGATCCAGATCTTTGGCCTAGTTGGTGTCAATAAAGCCGTGTATGTCAAATACTATGTCTTCTCTAGGTCTTCCTTAGTAGAAAATTCCATAATATGTAGTGTCATGCAACCTTTGTAAAGTTGTCCAATGCTTCTTCCCTGATTTTCACATGTTCCTGCTCAAAACTCCCACCACATGTGCAATGTCTAGTCTAGTACAAGTCATTGCATATGTCAAATTGCTAACAATTTTAACATATAAAACATGAGACATGTCCTCTTTCTCGTTCATGTCTTGGGACACTGATCTACAAATATATTTACACCTATAGGAATAGGGACCTTGACCAGTCAATATTCCTACATATTAAACCTCTGCAATATTGTCTCAACATATTTCCTTTGATTCAACAAAGTTTCCTATTAGTCCAATCTCTTTGACTTTCATGTCCAAAATAAAGTCCATAGCACTAAGATCTTTCATGTCAAATTTAAATGACAACTAAGTTTTCACTTCAATCAAAACTTAAAGTAGTTGCATTACTACCTATTGCTCTAACCAAATTAACCCACAAGTCTACCAAAGAGCACAGTAAACGGAGACACTTGTCACCATCATAAATCTTAATATCAACAAGCATTAACTAACTTACCACAATATTGAAGGTATTCAGATGCACTGTCATTGAATCTTCATCATCCATCATTAGGTTATATAAATTCTATAGAAAAGTTTGTTTACTTAGGACTTAGACTCATACTAAGTCCCAAACCTATTCCATAACACCTTGGTTGTAGCTTCACCTTAAACATTCAATAATATTGAATTTGAGAGACAACTATTTTTTCACTTTGTCCAATTTTCTGTTGACATTCTTATAGGTGCACTCTCGGGATCCATAGTTACCTATTTTTTCTCTATCTACCAAAATATCTTCCACCTTGAGCTTCCACATCTCAAAATTTTGCCCATTAAATTTCTCGAACTTTATTTTTGAACTACTCACCACCCTTTTCCAACATAAGAATCAACATCATCTAGCTCCCACTTTAGCAACATTTACCATAGACCCGAGATAATCAAACCCAAAGCCACAAAGGCATCTCCTGGAAGCCAATAATTGCTCTAATCCCAAATGTAAGTTTAAACCTTTACAATAATGTAAAACACACAAAAAAATTTAATAAACAAAAAAGTAAAACAATGGCAATCACATATTACACAGATATTTACCCTAGAAATCCAAACGGGAAAAATAACGAACCATTTAGAGCTACACCTTTATCATCAATCAACTCTCTCTCTCTCTCTCTCTCTCTCTCTCTCTCTCTCTCTCTCTCTATATATATATATATATATATATATAGCAGACCCATATTAGATTACAACCTTAATTCCATAACTAGAATTAATAAAACTATGGGTTGAACATGCGCCACAAAAGTGCCAAAAGCAAAAATCATGTGCCTAAAACAACTAAAAACAAAACACCCAAAAAAAAAAATTGGTGGCTCTATCCCTCCCTAACCTCTCCACTGCACCCAACACATACAAAATATGTGTAGGGTCAATCATATAAAGAATATAACACGTACCCAACACTTTATAGAATGTGATGCAAACATGGTGATAATAAAGTAATTCCCTCCATTATTTGCTAACTCATTCAAAAACCCCTTATAAAAAATGAAACAAAAACATTGTTCAAATAATTTAGAATGGAAAAGAGCAATTTTCTTTGACTATTGTATATGAAGGAAATTAATTTGAATTATTGGAGTCTTCATTAATGTCACATATAGATCCACTATATATATATATATATGAAAAAAAAAGAAAAAGGAGAAGGGGCAACATGATATCTTACAACAAGAAAGCCATTAAGGGGATTGAAAAGAAATATGTTTAACTTTGGAAGTTATAAGTAGCCAAATCAATTTTATTATGGATACATAATTTGTAATTGATGTTTTAAACCTAGGCAAAGCTTTAAGGTTAAATTTTTTACCCTCATTATGAGTTAGGTAAAGGTTAAAATGTAGAATATTTAATTTCAAAACCAAAAAATTATATTTTCAATTATGATTTTTATTTATATATTAAAAAATTATCTAAATATAAGCTTAAATGAATAAATGTAGCCAAAGCTTCTTCATATCAAATTAAGGGAGTACATGGAAAAACACTTGTTATTATAAGCCCAACTTGTGAAAGTATTTCTTGATTTTCTCTTTTATTCAAAACACATAGTTGTAGAAGTTATTTGAATAAAATGGAGTTTATGAAGCAAAGGGAGTGCACAACTAGGGTTTCTTAGTTGTGACTAGTTCTCCCCGAGAGTCTACAATATTGAATAGTATGTCATGAGAGTATTTCTTGGTTGATCCAGTGTTGCCACAAATTTGGTGTTTTAGTTTTTAGTTGGCCAACTCACTTGGCTTGTTTGCTTTGTGTCAATTTCTAAGATCTAGTTATGTTTGTCGCACTATTCATGATTAAAACAAGCAGGTTGTTGAGTTCACTGTTGGTATAATGGGAGATATTTCCAACGCTGTCATGGATGGCCATGGTTTTCTGCACAGTAGTAGAGTATGTTAGTGTCGGTATCTTCATCCCTCCATCAGTGATCAAATTCTCTTTTTGCATGCATTTTAGGTGTCACATCCGATCAGCTGCATTCCATTAGGTCATGGATCAACTAATGGTAGTGGTTCATTATCAAATTTCCCTCATGGTCTTTACCTGTTGGCCTATTTTCATAAGTTCAGGTCATTTACAGTCATTTTTTTTATCATTACATTTGCAAAATCCATTTTTAGGGTTTTAGGTCTCATTAGGTCTAGGGTTTGCCACCATAGTCATGTAAAAGCTCAATAAACGGTCAACATGCACATGAGGAGGTCTAATAAGTTCACAAAATCAAAATTTCAATGATGATATACTCAATAAGTGATTTTTTCCTCAAAACCTTGTTTTGAGGTAAAACAAAGTTTTTATTTTTTATGTATAAATTTTTTATGTAATTTTAATTTTTCTATATGTAATAAGTTCAGAGCTACTGCCCTTGGTCACATTGCCAACTCTAGCCACTTCAAGCAAAAACAAAAGCATCAATACATCAGTTTGTCAAATGATTAAGAAAAGTCAATTTCAATGGAAAAACAAAGTTCAAAACCAAAAGTGACTTTGACATTAGAAAAGTGGGTTTGAGATGAGTAAAAATTTAAAGTCATTCATATTTAAAGTGAAAGAAGTTCTCTTTATTATTTCATTGTGCAAATTTGCTCTTGGAGAGTAAAAATCGTGATTTGGGAGCCAAGGAGACAAAAACCCTGTTTTTCAAGGCAACTTGGGCAGGCGCAGCACATCAGGCAGGCGCTGCACATCAGAGGCAAAACTGCAATGTAATTTTGAACTGGCGCTACGCATCAGGAGGGCACTGCGCATTGGGCCCAGTGCGCTGCACATCAGTCCAATTTGTTCTAAATCATCCCAAATCATGCCATAACCCTTAAATTTGCTATATTTGCATTCTACAAGTAAGTAATCATCCTCCTAAGGTTGAATTCGAGGTCACATTGGTGTTTTTCATAAATCTTTCATGTCGAAAATGAAATCCTAGTTTCTCTTCATTGTTTTCCATTCTATTGTGCAATTTTCATCCCATCTTCACAAAAACATCATAACCCATTTTCACTCTTTTATTACCCTAATACACTCCATTTATCCCATTTTCCCATATCCCACTCCCCTAAAACAATTATTTCCCTCATCAAACCCTAAATCCCTCACTAAACCCTAATTTCCCAAAACCATTCCCTTCATTCCCCAATTTCATTTCTCAAGAGTAAAATCTCTTCATACTCATCACCATTGTCCTCTTTCATCACCATTTTTCACCATACCTTCATCTCATCATTTTCCGAAGACAAGCACTATGGCAAGAAACAGTGACTCAAGCTATGAATAAGAAACCCAAAGTGATAATTCAGGAGACAGGAATGTGTTAGCATTTGACATTTCACCTCAGGCTGAGAAAGGCAAATATCAAAGCTACATCAAACCATTCAGCCTCGTAGCTAGCCCTACGGGGCAGGAGAAGGCTCTCTCCGGTCTCTCTTGGAAAATTTTCAATTAGGGAGATGACCAACAAAATAACACTGATATT
>APFE030504158.1:0-21157 GCA_000404065.3 Pinus taeda
TCAATAAATGCTATCTATCTCCTTGGGGGCGATCTGGCAGTCGGCGATGTGAATTATGACTCAGGCTGCTTGCCTTTAAACCTGAGCTGGCTTATTGCAAGCATTGGCTCCACTTCGGGTGGTCTGTTGAGGCGCAAGCTGAGTTGTGCAGCAAAGGTGGCATCCTGAATATCGGGTATGATATACCCGATAGCATTTGTGAGGCATTTTAAGGCGGCTCTTTGGCTGTGCGGCTTCACTAAGAAGAACCAATAGGCATCCCATGTTAAACTGTTGATCCCCGCGGTTAACCTTCCATTTTTCTCCAGCTCTGGGTAGCATGAATGCTCCAACATCTTTGTCGCTGTTAATTGGCCTGGAGTACATTGGGAAATCATGTTGGACAAATAAAGAGTATTATTTACTAATTCAACCAAATTACTAGTGGTTGCCTTGCATCTTAAAATCACTCTTTCTGCCTTCATTAACTGTGATTGCCATTCTGTGAATAATATTTCCTTATGTGATTCCAGAATCCTTGGTAGGTTAGCTACCTGTCGCTGATCGGAATCTTGCCATTCCAGAAAATTTGTCAATGTTTCTTCGACCTGATCCAAATCTGTCCTTGCCTTTTCTACTTTCTCGCTTATGGATGCCACTAAGTCGCACAATGGCTCTGCCTGGGTGATTTGCTGACATAGGAGCTTCATTTGATTTATCAATGCTTTATTTAATTGGAACGCCTCTGCTTTAAACTCATCTACCTAAGGGAGCTTTTTCATTTGCTCAATTTGAGTTGATAATTGAGCGATTTGCTTTTGAATTGCGCTTTCGTCAATCCTCTGTTTTTCTTCTTGCAATTGCTTAGTCAGCTGATTATTATTTTGTTGTTGTACTAGCAATTGCTGCTTTGCCTGCTCTGCCTTCTACTGCACTTCCGATAATTGAGCCTGTAGCGAAAATATGTCTTGATCTTTCGCCTTTAATAGTCTGCTCACCTCCGATGCTTTATCTATTGTTGCTGCCGAATATGCTCCAGCGTATTGTGATAGCTTTGTCAAGTCATTGAAGGGATCAAATTCTTCCTTCCACACCACATTGCCCGTTACTGTTAATTCAGGGAATAAAGAAGGTTGATCAGCCCTTCTCCTCTTCCTCTGTCGCTTTACAACAGCTTTATGCTTAGGGCTGTAGAAGACATCCAAGGGAGGAATCTCTTCTATCTGCAAAATGATTTCGCCCGATGGATCCTTAGGAATTATTTATGTTTCCTTTGATTTGGGTGGGTCGTTGGTTTCGCCCGAAACCTACTTTGATGTCGCTTCCTGTGTGTCGCCTTCTTTTGAAACCTCGTCATCTTTAGAGCATTCTAAATTGCCGATGATTAAATTGAATTGTTGTCATTCCTGGAGCAATTTCGGATCAGTCTGTGTATCATCGTTAGCTCTTGAACTGCTCTCTTCTTGAGTTTTCGCCTGGGTTTCTTCCTGTCTCTGCACGTTTGCCTGGGTTTCTTCCTACCTCTGGTCATGCACTTCCTCCTGCTGCTTTGATGTAATAGGAGGTTCTTTATCACGTCACTGCTCATGCTCACTTGATTTTGTCGTTGTTGGAGTAGTCGCTAACAGGTCTAGAGGTAGAGTTTGCAACCTCTGCTCTCTAATTATGTTAAATTCGGCTAGCCCCTCATCGTTGTATTCATTTATGGCGAGCGATTTAACTTGATATAGCGACTCGACTGATGCAAAAAAATCCTCAAATATGTCTTCTTTGTGCTCGAACTTGGCCAATTTGGCCTGGTCGAGTGCATTGTAGGCGATTTTTCTCGGATCGTATCGCCTGCTTGGTAGAGTTGCCAGAGTTAGCGAATTTATTTTCTCAGCTTCCTTCTTTGCATATTTGAGATCATGTAGATTGTAAATACCAATTCGCAAGGGAAAGGAGGGCCAGACATGCTTCTTTGCTTTTTTCAGGGTCTGAGTAACCCCATCGACGTTGATCTGATAGGCTACTTCCCTGGCAAGTAGCTTATCAGGGATGTATAGTGGAAGCACATGGGGCTTGGCTTGACTAACAAAAACTCTAATATAGGTGAACTTTTCTTCTCCAAACCAACTTGCTACGGCATTTAAATCCACCCCCGCTTGGTCAGAAATCTTCGGGGCAGGCTTATTGAAAATGGAATAATGAATAGGCAACATAAAACCATTGCAGATTTGATACAAGTGGTGTTTGTAGTTGGTCTTCCACAACTTTTGATGATATATGTGGACGGGTGCGGGGTCTTGCGACATCCACCTCTATCCGAGCACAGGAAATTTAGAATTAAAACATAAAACATCTAACACATAGGCACTGTAGTAAAATGGCGAAATGAACCTCTCAGCGACGCGAGAGTTAAATCTGAAATTAAGAATGGCAGTTGCTAGCTTATCAGATAGTATATCCGCCCAATCCATTATTTCGCCACTACATGCCGCCTCATTAAAGGGACCATTTCTATGGTAAAATTGGCGGAATCATGTAATCCCCATAGTCTGCACATCATAATCCCAGCATAGCAGTAAGGAGAACATAGAGAATCGACTGAGTACTTACCCGAAGATTCGTGCTTGTGCTTTGCTGGATTTTGTCTCCAACCTCGAATTGGTTTGGACTCAGTCTCATTTTCTGCTTGGAACTTCTCTAGGAATGTCGTGTTATACTTCTTCTTCTCCACAGGCAAATGATACATTTGCCTTAGATCTTCGGCTCGAAAAGAACCAAAAATCCTCCCATCTATAGTGCTGAAAGTTCTATCGATAATTGGGATTTCTTGAATCGCCCATCTTACCACATACGTATATGGGAGAATTTGCTCCCGGACCGCTATTCTGTGAAGAAAGGAATTGGCCAAGTCTTTCAGATTAGCTTAGATTTGCTAGTGCTGTCGCATGAGACTTGTATTCCCGTTACCCTCGGCTCTTCAGCTTCAATCAAGTTATACGTGCCTTGCCAAGTAGCTCTGGTAAGTCCCAAGCACGTAGTGTGTGATATAAGCCCTTTCTTTTTGTTGCCTGGATCAACGACGGTTTGCCCTGCGGCCAGCGAAGCGAAAGGCATTGTGGTCTTCTTGGACTTCTTTCCCATTCCACTCAAATCTGTCTCTGCGGGAGAATTCTGCACAAAGAGAACGATAGGCATAATACAGGAAACAATAACATGAATCAAATAGACTGATATATATATATATTGATAAATTCATGGTGATCGATTGACTGAAGATGGCTTCGAATCAAATCTGAAAACAGATCGCAAGCTTGCTGTTTTCATTAAATGGCCGTTAAGGCCTGTCAATCTCATCAATACCAGTCGTTTCGATTAATGGCCGAATGATTGATTTGAAGCGTGCCTTGGGCGATTTGGCGGTTGAGCGCGGATGAGCGGCTTTCAGAAAGATAGTGCCTTAATTATGAATAAATCGTATTAAACTACCTTTATGGTTTTGCTTTGAAAACTGTGCTTTTGCCTTTATCACAATCAGGCGTCGGGGAAAATCATAAGTCATATTTTTGGTTACATTTGGAATCCCCGATCGCCGATAGCGATATCGCATCACGTCGGGAGTAGCGAGTGGGGCGGTTAAGAAGGCGTGCATAGTCAATCGCCGATTGCCGATAGCGATATCGCATCGCATTGGGGCAAGAGGGAGTTTATTTGCGTTAAGCCATTATCGTCGATTGCCGATTGTCGATATCGCATCGCATCGGAGCAAGGGGGATTTAATTGCGTTCCTTCATTTCTTACCGATACCCGATAGCGATTTCGCATCGGAGCAAATCAAAATGTCCTCAAGTTGGGTTCCCTTTGTCATTGCGATATGCGATCTTGCGATCGCTTTATCGTAATGACAAAAGATTAATCGTTTTACGTTAAGGTTTTTTGATTGGTTTATGGAAAAGGCTTTTTGGTAATGTTTTCTTTTATTTCTTCGGGCCTTTTAGAATAGAACTCAAATTGATACCAAAAAAAAACAAAAAACAAAACAAAACAAAACAAAACAAACAAACAAACAAACAAAAAAACAAAAAATTGAAAAGGGACCCATTTCATATTATGTTTTTGAGATAATATTGATATGAAATGGAGGGTTGTTGTAGGGCACAACAGGTACATGTTAGACACTATAATCATCCTAGTAAGAGTGTTTTCTCTGCTCAAGTGATCTTAGATATAAATAAAAATGTATCTCAGAGGATGTGTATGATTTATGCGAAACTAAAAAAGATCACACTTAAAGATCGATTTACCATATCGATCATTTATCAATTATTATGTGATTACATGGTGTAGTCTACTTTCCAAAGCTTGATCTCTGATAGGTGTTTCATTAAATCCACCTTGAAGAAGAAGACGTGCCTTAAAAAATAGAACAAAAGAAGACAACTATGAATTCCTATTAATGGTATTTGATCTCACAAGTTCTCCTTCTTTGTTTCTAAGTCTCGTGAATTATATTCTTAGGCCACTTCTTCATAAAAGTATTAAAATTTTCTTTACTAACATTTCAATTCACAAGAAAACTTATGAAAATCATCTGTGGCATGTGGGTGGAGTATTGCAAGTACTTAAAGACATTCAAATTTGTGCTAGGAAATTCAAGTGTAGTTATGAGTATAATATGTGGGCCATGTGATATATTGTGAAGGCATAGAAGTAGATCAATGGAAGATAAAAGCAATAATGGATTGGCCTATATCAAATAACATCAAAGGACTCCAATGATTCCTTTTATTGATAATATATTGTGATTGTTTTGTTCACAATTATGCCCATGTTGTAGCACCTTTAATAAGTTTATTGGAGAAAAAATCATTTTCACAATCAGATGAAACAATTTAAATATTCCAACAACAAAAGGAGGATCTCACCACCACTCAAGTGCTTCCCACCCAAAACATTCTTAGGAATTCATTATGGAATGGGATACTTGTATATTAGGTTTTGGAGAAGTTATGATGCACTTGAAACATGCAATTATGTGGGAAAAATCTAGATTACCAAACACCAAGCCACATGAGGGATTTTATAATTGAGTTCTTTAAGCCTTTAGGTAGGCTTTATCACAAACCGATACCATAGGGCACCCAATACCATGGCTCCTAGGTTATACTTATGGTGAACCAATTAATGGCCAAATACAAGTTAACAAAATCTCTTTGACCAAGACAAAGTTAGCTTAACATTCCTTTGCTTAAACCTATCTTGGAGTGAACACCTATCCCTCTCAAAGTTTACAACTAGGTTCTGGAAATACAACATGCTTCACTTAATTGTGTCACCCAAGTCTATGTTTGTACCTTACATTGGTGTTCCAACAAGCCATGGGTAAACATGCTTAAACAAGATATTATAACTTTGTGCCTATCTACTTATGATTAACTACAAGCCCACAAAATGCTTACAATTGTATGCATGAGCATATGATATTACAAAATATTAACTAGCTTCATTTCTCACATTCCTCTTACCCCAAACACACACACACACACACACATATATTCGCCAAGTACTTCTTTACCATCTCTTTGCAATTTATTGTGCCATTTTCCACTTCCAAATCTATGACCATAGTCCTACATAGGAACTTTACAATTTTTAACTTTTCTTTGTTGCTCCTAAAATTAGATCACTACTTGTAGAAAGTCCAAGTTTACCATGGTTTGAAATCAATGGAGTGAGGGAGATACAACAAATAATCACAATATAAGAACAAATCGACAAAATATATTTACCTTGTAAACCCTTGACTGGGAAAAACAACATCTAGACAATTTACAATGTAGTCCTTTGAGCCTTTAAATAGGTTTTATCACAAGTCAATACCATGTGCAAAAATCATGGGCCACACAATACCATAGCATGTAAACTACTTACTATAAGCCTATTGATGATTAAATATGAGTTTCCTTAATTCTTCTTTAATAGAGTCAAGTTAATTTAACACTAGGCACCTCCTAGAACAAAACTAGCCAAATGCCCAACAACATTGATGACAAATAATTGAGATAACAATTTGTAGTGTGTGTGTGCGCGTAGGCGTTTGTTGTTTTAGCCAAATGCCCAATAACATCGATGAAAAGTGATTGAGTTAAAACCCTTGGAATGTGTATGTATGTGTGTGCACAAACTACAAGGGATTTGCTCAATCACTTGTCATTCATGCTACTAGGCATTTGGCTATTTTTGTTCTAGCAATTTACTTACTTAATTATTTATTCTAGGATACAACACCCAAGGAAAACCCCTTGGTACTTCCTCTCATTCTTAGGATGACACCCAAGGTAAAATCTAGATTCCTCGAGGCATAAGGCAAGGTCAACAATAGGGATTGAAGTTGTTATAACAATATACTCATCATGAACTCAACATGTCACTTATGAGAATATAACCTACATAGAGAAGATAACATTCCATTCGAGAACCACTTGGATTAGACCCTATTGACATGTGTGTGTGTGTAGGTTTAAGCTCCCTAGTTTAACCTTATTAGTTAAGAAACACAATTTAAGGGGAAACATTTACATGCATTTTATAAAATTTAGTAAGAAGCATTGGTGAGGTGGATAGGTGGTTAGTATAGAGTAAATCAAAGGTTTACATACAAGTATATCATTCCAAAAAATAATGAGGCCAGTGAACCCCACTCAAATTGTATTCCAAACTTACACATTTAGTTTATTAGGTTGTCCAAATAAAACATAAACCAGATGAACCTATAATATCTATCTCCTGGCCTTATTGGACCTAGACCAAGAACAAAAAGACACACATATTCATTATATTGAAGTTAGCTCGTGATAGATTATGACATCCTTATTTTGAGGTCAAGGGTCCATTTGTATGATAAAGGATGTCCATGGAACTCTTAGATGAGTGAAGTGTTAATAAGTGACAACATGTAATATATCTTATAATGATCCACCTACATTGGACCAGCCTTTGGACTTTTAAGGGATTTTTGGATTTTCGTAATACTTTTCATATAAATTATTTATATAATTAATGAGAAAATCTTGGTTCTTAACATTATTGTTCACGTACAATATTTTCTTACTAGAGGTTGTTAACCTCTCCTTCACCAATTTTTCTACAAGGGAAATCTCATGGGGAAGCCCACCCAAGGGATGCTTCCCCACGTTCTGAAAGGCCCTAGTAAGCTCATTATAGTTGAATAGTGCACCTAATCTAGTGGGATTCAAGCTAGGCACATGTTGGCATAGAACTAGTGAAATGCCTAACAACATTGGTGAAAATTAATTAAGTTAACCCCTTGAGCTATCTCATTCACCATACTACCAAAGGAGCATGAGATTTAATTCTAGGTTTTGAAGCACCAACACTCTTTGGAAAAGTTCATCTTTTGTCATCTACCAATCACCTTTGATGGCTTCATTGCCATCTCCAAATAATCATTTAAATGGTTCCATATTAGGATCGATATGACCCTATATTACTATATCCCCTTGTTATATTTGCTCGAGCATAATAGTGACAAACATTATTCTAGAATATGTGTGAATACATGTCATAGATGTATGTTTACTTCCGTACTTATAGGTGATTTGGTCCAAATTGATCACTCGATTTATTATATTTAAACATGGCCAAACTTGATCACTTCTTCACAATTATGTATGATATTATGTGTATAGTAATATAAATGAGTGTGTAATATATGTGTACAATTATGACAATATCCTCACACCTTGGGATAAATTTTTTCCATGGAAACAAGGAAACTCATGGGATGCTTCCGAAATTCATATATGGCATCTGTAATAAACCCATTGGTGTAATTTGGGGAACCTTGCCTAAAGGGATTTGAATTAGGCACATATTGACAAATCACTAGTCAAATGCCCAATAGCATTGATCAACAATTGGTTGAGCTAACCCCTTGGGCCACTCTTAAGCTTGGCATCATGTGCTTTTTCTTCCAAGAAAAATCTCACGGGGGAACATAAGGGATGCATCCCCACATCTATACATGGCATTGTCAGTAAATTTGTTGGTGTAGATTGCCTTCCTCACCTAAGGGGATTTGAAGTAGGTAGTCATTGGCATGGACCTAGCCAAATTCCCAACAACATTAGTGACAACCCATTGAGCTAACCCTTTGGGCTTTCTTTTTCTTTCTTATGACTGTCTATCTTATTTATTTATTGGTATTATGCACATATCCATTGGTGTTACAAGCTAGTAATTGTTGTCTTTAGATTTAGTGAACTCAATAATTTCCACCTATTATCTTTATTAGATCTCCCATCACCTTTTTGTGGTAGAAGCCTGGATCTAATCTATTATAGGGTTTCTTCCTCCTACTCTCCACTAGGTTTGTTATATTTTACAATACATTGTTATGTGAAAATTACAATACTCATGTGACCGTGACAAATCTACGTATGATTTTCTCTCTAAATACGATGATTTGACTACAATGTTTGGTTGTTGCGAAGTTACTTTGGGAAATGATTGTTTGACATTTTAGGGAAAGATGATGTAGCAAAAGTGCAATGCATTCTCAATTGTTTTTAACATTGCACATGCTCTCAATTTTTTTGCATGCTTGAATTTTTAATCTTGTTTTGGTGTAATAACTATGACCTCTTAGGTTGACACTTGAGTGGAGTAAATTCCTTTGGTATTATTCTAATACAAACATTTGATTCTAAAACTCCAACTACTCAACTTATAATTTTTAGGTGCAAACTTTGTTTGTTTTTTGGTCCTTGGTGGTGATTTCCCACCCTTAACTTATGCATGCCTCATGCCCTTGAGCTCCATGTCAAGTTCTTGTGCCACGATTTTTTTTAGAACTCCTTTCTTCTTGTTAGGAGGCCTTATTATTGTTGCCTTCGATCTCCATTACAATATCCTTCACTCAAGTCACGACCCATCTTGTATTTGTGGCCATTCTCATTGTTATATTGACATAGATTAGAAGGAGACTTTGCGGTCTTGATTCAAAGTGGCACTTCCATTACCACTGCTATAATAAAAGTTTTTTGTTGTCAAGGAAAAAATTGTAATTTTATGTAATACGAAAACAAGGAACAAAATTACATTATGTAGAAGTTGTTAAGCATTCAATCATGTCAGCATTTCTACTATTGAACAATAAAAATTTACATAAAATCTGTCAGGGTTAAGTGTGATAAAAATCACTTACCTTCCCCTTTTTGCGTTTATTTTTATTAAACTTTTTAAACCTCATGGGTGGGTTTAGTTATTAATATTGCCAATTCATCTCCAACTGTCTGTGAAGGAACTTCTTTGTCTAAGTTTGAGCTTTCAAATATATGGGTTCTCTTTATGCCCCTTGTGCCTATTTCGCTGAGTGTTTCCTCTCTTTGTTGCTTTGATCTCTACCAATTTAGTACCCTTTTGAATGAGGGTCTCGGTTCCTGACTGGTCCACGTCGCCCCCATCTACATGGTTGCCTTGTTGCACCTATTCCTCCTTATTTGGATCATCCTACTAAAGAATGTAACTAGTGCCGATCTTCATGATTGTATTTGAGTCATGATGTAATGTATTTGTCAAAAGAAAGAAAAAGGAAATTTATTATTAAAGAATTTGACTTATTAAAGCATGGGTTTCACGCTTGGGTCAATGGTTTATAGGTCGAAGCCTCCATTGTATGATTCTAGGGCTTATGTCAAGTGTCCTTGTCCATGTCATAATGTAATAGACCCTTCTTGGGAATAATCAATCAAGAAACAAAATTATTTTGATATAAATTAGGTCTTCTAGGCCTCCTCCACCAAGTCAACCTAAATGAGGAGCATAATATCCTATATAAGGATAACAACTGAACCTCGTTTGGAAGACTCACTCATCAAGTTTGACCTTAAATTTTTGGAACAAGAAAAGGTGTGAAATTCAAGGGACAAGGAGGAAAGGACTAGCGAAGGAGAATGAGGTCTCTATCAAGAACAAGAACTCAAAACTATCTCTCTCATACACACATGTGAAGCTGTTGAGCTGCTAAAAGGACTGAAACTTTAGTCCTGAAGCTGGGCCAAAATTATGAGTTGTCGAAGGTTGAAATTATGGGTTGTTGTCGGGTTGTAGCTGCTAGAAAATAAAACACTACTAAAGATTGTTGAATCATATTGTAAGGTTGAAATGTTATAGGAGGAAGGTCTTTTGGTATAGGGGCTTGGTCTATCTCAACTTGAATTTGCTAGTGGAAGAGTTTCACTGGATTTTCCCCTATAGAGGGGTTTTATCCCTCGCTGAGAGCCTACATCTGGTGTCGTTGATCTTCATGTTTTTGTTCTCATGATTTCTTGATGAAACAAAGATAAAATAAGAACATAAGAAAGCTAATAAGAACACATAGATATTACAAGTAATTATCAACATAAGAAAATATTTATGCCTTTCCAATTTTCTAACATGGTGTTAAAGAAAAGGTGAAGAAGGAAGAAATAGGTAGATTGAAGATCTATTGAAAAGAGAGATATAAGAAAAAGGGTTTCAAGGAAGGTCACAAGGAGTAGAATATACCAATATGACAAACTCAATGAAGGGAAAAAACAAACTAGAAGGAGCCTCGAACTGCAGGGCATGGAAAAAGAGGATAGATCTTATCCTCGCTAAGCACAAAGTTTTGGACCTTGCTAAAGGAAAAGTCAAAAAGCCTACAGATGAAGCAAAGAAGGAGAAGTTTAGAGAAACTGAAATATTGTCCATGAATCTAATAGTAGATGGAGTAAAGGATAACTTGATTCCATATATACCCAGCATAGACTCCGCTAAGGAAATGTATGAGGCTCTCTCCAAATTATTCACCATCAAAAACATTGGTCAAATAACAAGCCTCGAGAATCAACTAAGGAAAATAAAGATGACAATAGACAATATTGTATCATCCTACTTTGTAAGGATATCTAGAATAAGATATGAACTCCAAGTAATGGATGAAGTTGTACCAGAAAATGAGTTCGTAGTTGTTGCTCTTCTAGGACTACCAAAATCTTGGAGTGCTTTTTCATAAGGAATTGGCAGTTGGAAGGATACTCCAACATTCGAACAAATGTGGAATGCATGTAGTCAATAAGAAGACATAATATCATTAATAAAAAACAAGAAGGATGACGAAGATGAAAACACCTCTAATGCTTATTATGCTCATCACAAGAAGAAGGGAACCTTCAAGAAGTTTAAAGGACCAAAGAAGAAAGTTAACATATCCAATATTGAATGCTACAACTACCATAAGATGGGTAATTACAAAAATCAATGTCTTGAGATTCCAAGAAATAAGAAGAGAGATAGGGAATAAGAAAATATCACCAATGAAACTCCACTCAAGAAGAACAAGACTGAAGAATCGAAATTCAAAGACTTATGCTACTAAGTCGTCTCTTACATATCCTTCTTAGTCTTATATTCTAAGTTTTGTATTGTTTTCCTTTATGTTTTAATTTATAGAATTTGTAGGTCTAACATTTTTTAATTGTTTTGATAAGTCGTATGTGTCCCTCAGAAATATTAAATTAAGAAGGGGCCTCCATGATTTTACCAAAAGATAAGTATTCTATTCTTTGTTTCATATTTTCATGTTTGGTTTCCTTCTCACGTCAAGATTTGCGTGTATTGTATGCTAATAACATTTTCTGTATATTTTCGTTGGTTAGGAGAGCTTGTTGAATGCTTAGAGGTTATGGAGGAGACTTCAAAGGATAGAATTGAAGCATGGAAGAAGTTTTGTTGCAAAGGAAGCCCGTCAAGATTTGATTTCCTAGAAGGTTTGTTAAAGAACAATTCAAGGTATGTCTTAAACTACAAGTTTTGTTACAAGGTTCTCTTCATAGAAAATGTATGTTCATTCTCTTTTGAAAATTTCTTTACATTACTAACATTGTTATGTCTAGGGTTTTGAATCTTAAAGATTCTTTTTAGGGTGACTAATCATCAGATTGAATCTACCCTCGTTATACTATCATTTTGATCATTCTTTTGAAACCCTAACCTTTAAGGGTTCACTATAAAACTCTAGCCTCTTGTTGCTAAAGGTATGCCAATGTTGATTATGAAGCCCTAGTCTACTTAGGGTTGTTAATGAAGTCTAGAAATCCTATCTGTTTGATGTTTAGGGTTTTGGTATTATTATGATAGAAACCCTAGTTCTTTAGGGTTGTTGTTAATGTCTAAGTTATATATTGAAACCCTAGATCTTTAGGGTTTGGTGAATTAAGGTTTATGAACAAAACATTTGTAATAGTTATAGTAAGATCCTATGAATGAAGCTCTAGGTGTATGTTCAATCAAAACCCTAGCCCTGTGAAAATTGTTGTATATCTAAGTTTGT
Organism: Pinus taeda; assembly: GCA_000404065.3. Classification (NCBI taxonomy): domain Eukaryota; kingdom Viridiplantae; phylum Streptophyta; class Pinopsida; order Pinales; family Pinaceae; genus Pinus; species Pinus taeda. The sequence goes on from APFE030504158.1 coordinate 12,341, forward strand.
ATTGATGTTTGTGTCCCGGGTTGACCTAACTGATATTGATATGTATATGCGAGTATGCTAACTTAATGTTTTAGTTTGTGAAATCCAGGGTTTGTAACAAAACCCTAGTATAGATTGATATTCTAGGACATGATGATATTTTTTCAATTAGTGATATGATTTAGCTTTGATGATAAAATAGGGTTTGCAACAAACTGTAGTAGAGTATGATTTGTAATTCTAAAAGTATGTTGTTGAAACCTTAGCTGTATATTAGGATTTTTTTTTATTAAATTGCTATATCTAAGGCTTTGTCTCTCGAAGATGGAGTCTAGGGTTTATGACAAAACCCTAGCAATAAGTTGAAGCCTAGAATATAAAACATATGAACCTAACTAGGTTTAGGTGTTTTAAGAAAGAATGATTTGATGCTTCCATTGTAATGACATGATAATCATATTATAGTTGTCTTCATGATTTTGTATATTTATATTTGGTTGTACTTGTTGTTAAATATTTGTAGGTACATAATCTTCAAGGTGTTGAAGATGTTCGTAGTTGAAGATGATAATGAGCATGATGTAGGAAGCTATAATAATGATGAAGATCTAGATGACCTTGATGCCATAAGAAAGAAATGAAGTCTTGAAAGAATGAAGTCTCTCTGAAGTTGTTGATCTCCCCATGTTGAGAGGGAGTCTCGATAGAAGAAAGGGCATATCTCTCCAGTTGAGAGGGAGCCTGGATAGAAGAAAAGGTATGTCTCTCTAGTTGAGAGGGAGGGAATATTACGACAATCATAATGAATACCTTGAAGCAAGAATGAAACTGAATGAATGAAAGTACTACAGATGAATGTTCATGATTCATGAAGTTATAAACAAAATACTTGAGAAGTAATGAGATTGTATTTGGTGTTGCTGAAGAAATGGAAAAAGAAAATTGAAGATTGCACAAGCAACATCAGAATGATTAAGGACCTAGAAGGTTTGTGTTTACTTGTATATATACATTTGAAAGTTTATTATTGATTGGGTTTGTGATTGTGTAGGATCTCTCCATAAAAGATTGAATGTTTGAATCATGCTTGGATGGGTGGATATATCTGATTTAGTTGATTAGGAGAGATGAAGCATCTTATGGCAAGATGCTTGGGAGGACATATGGTCAACCTATGAGTTGATATCTAGATCCTGAAGTAGTGAGGGTGGCGTTGGTCGTGGATCTATGACCTTGGATACACACCTAGATCCCTAGGTTGGTGGTAGATCTTGAAATCCTAATGGTACCTAGAGTGGTTAAAGCTTAAGTCCACCTTAGTCCCAGCTGATTAGAGTACCCTGGTTAAGTATCTAATCTGTAGCACTACGTGTGTTGTGACTCTTCATAAAGGATATCATTTTGAGATCTTACATGTATCTTTATATATATGTAATCATGAATACCTTCCTAATTAAGATGGAGTGTTGAAAAATGTAACTAGTGTCGATCTTCAGAATTGTATTTGAGTCATGATGTAATGTATTTGTCAAAAGAAAGAAAAATGAGTTTTATTATTAAATGATATCGCATCCTTGAATGATACTGATCCATTAATGTTTCTGAAACATGGCTCCACCATTGGGGTTTCTAGATCCATCAACTTCCTTAAAAGATCCTGAGGCCTCTAGTTTCCTAGTACTCGTAACTCCACCACAAATACTCACAACCATGATAATCATGGAGTTCCTTGAAATTCCATAGATATGAAATGATTAAAAAACATTAACTACTTCTCTTCATGTAATAGGCATTGCATCAACACAGGAATACCAATCTAATGCTCTAGTTGTTGTTTTACATTTAGAACACTATTAGTTCCAAAAACCCAAAAAAGGAGTGTGTTCCCATTTAAGGTTTTGATGAAGATCTGAAAGCCCTCCTTCAAATATGGTTTTTCCTTCTGATTTCCTTCGATCCGAGGGAATAAAATCCATGCTATGTCGATTACATAAAACCCCATCTTGGATACCGTATGACCCTAACATGAAATCATCACTCAAAGAGAGCCACCTTACCATAATGACTGACAAATCCCATGAAGTTATGAAAGTCGTGAATCCCCATTATAGTGGATATAGGGATACGACAGACAACCCAAGAAAACTAACCCAACCACACTAACCCAGATAGCCAACATCACCATTCACAAAACGAGTTAGAATAAACCTTTTAACATCTTTTGGGTTATGAATGAACCAATGGCTTGTCCAATCTGCAAAATAGATCAATCACTTACCCATAGGAAATACCTGTGATTTGAATCTAACCAAACTCATGATCTCCCATCACTCATTTTCCACAAGGACACAGACAACGACGTCAATGCATCATTTGTTGTCTAAGAGGATCTAAGGATCTTGGCCTTTACTCCAACACAAGCCCTTGAGCCGTATTATAGTCACTAGTTCATTGACAACACCCTGAAATGATGTAGAGATGGGAAAAACCCTAACAGTCATGTATTCCATTTCGACTCTCTAAAACTCATAATGCTTCACATTATACTATAGTGCAGGGTTATAACGTCATCTTTTGGTGCATTTTTTTGAGAAAAATGTTTAAGTTTGGATGTCAAAAAACATAATGCTAGCCGATGCGTTGTGATTTGTGTCAACTTTGCAACATCTTTTGTGTTGTATTAGCAACAAAAAGAATATGATGCAAAAAAATAATTCTACATCATGTTATTGTAGTGTTTCTTTGATTAGCATTGTAAAAAAAAGAAGCATATAAAGTAACTTTTACATCTAGTTTGCATCAAAAAGTGTGTATGTTGCATTTTTAGTGCACCATATTAGAATCACACACATCTTATTTTCATTGTTTTGACATAGATACAAAAACCTTTAACCAAGTTGCATTATGTTTACATTAAAAGCATGTATGTTGCAAGTTATCAACATTACAAGGGTGTCATATTAGCCTTGTAGTGTGCAATGTGCTAGTGTGGAAATATAACCCTTTGTAACCATTTTGTGTCATGTTTACATAATGTTTGTGTCATATTCGTGCCATGTTTACATCATAGTCAATTATTATTGATTATGACATAGTTATTAATTTTTTTAAATATTATTTTATAATATTTACATATTTATGAGATAAATAATTAGTATTAGTTATAAAATACTAATCATGAGAGCAAGAGACCATGTATCTATAAATGTAGTGATGATTTTTTAAATTAAATTATAAAATAACGATGTAATATTTTTCCTATAAACAAGTGTTACACTACCGCCCCCATAGAAATGTCAATTTTGTACCCAACATTACATGAAAAATAATGTACACATATAAGGAAATGATTCAATTTGACATCATAATTTGATTGAGCTATTACTAGTTCCCTCCTCATCATCACAGTGTCAAAATATGATAAAAGAACACAAGTTCAATAAAAAAAAGGGTAGCATTTAAAGATATAATAAAAACTATATAGGTTAAACATTTGCTAATACCCTTTGATCCTTCCTAGTCACCCTTGCCATCATCAGTTTGAAAGAATATACTATATTTCGATTAATGAAAGATTAATTTCAACTAATGTAGGTTTAAATCAAGCATGTAACTAACAATAAATTACATTAGGCACGTGAAGTAAATATCCCACCTTAATAGGGAGGATTCATGGTATCTCCTAATGAACTCATCATTCCCACATGTTAGAATTATGTCGAAGTAGAATGAGTTTATCAATTTTGAGTACTCCTCTACTCGTGTGGTTCATCTTGTTCACATTCCTCTCACATGAATACTTCTCCTTCTCAGTTATCAACACACTTCTTAATTTTCTTATTTTTTTAGTAAGGAGGACCTTCACGGATGTTATTTCGTAAATATCCTCTCCTCTATAAAGTGTTTAACCCTTGGTTGAAATAATATGTTCTTTGTAGAGACATGGGTTTGTTAAAGACCCCAACCACACAAGACCCACACATCAATTTCCCACCTAGTGGAACAATTGTATTCCAATTTAAAAAAAAAAACCATGAATGATTTCCTCTTGATAGGGAGGAATTGATGAAAATTAGTTTAGCACATATGCGGGAAAGTGTCATATACATGATTTATCTTTTTCACTTATAGTGACTTGCTCCAAATTGATCATTCACTTGCTTTGTTGTCTTTTATTATAGTCATGATTACTCTTTTGTAATTTTGTTACTCCACGTAAATAGTAATACCACCGACTACACAACATATGTGCATAGTTCTAACTATCTCCTCTCATACTTGTATTCTTATTCTCCTATGTGAGAGTATATTCTTGCAATGTTTGTATTGTGCACATGTTATGTAGCTAGGCCTTTTACCTTGCCCATGACTACAAGTTATGAACACCATATCTCTCTTCTTAATTGAAATGAACATAGATAATGAATGTTTAAGGATAAGTATTCACATTCCTAATTACGAGTTTAAGGAAATAATGAGAAGTGAGGTTGATGTTTGAGGTGGTAGATGGATCCAAGCCTTCAAAGGCAACCCTTATCTCCAATTAAGATACACTTTAGTTGTTGATGTGAATTTCCATTCTTAGTCCTCAATGAGGGGGAGAATGGGGAGTAAAGCATTGGATGACATTAGAAGGTGTTGTGAACTGACAAGGTGGTTTAACCTGCCATCCTACCTTGTTATTTCTTCAAGAACCTTCCCAACGACAATTTTCCTTTGGACCCAAATTTATGTCAATTGCCTCTATAGTGAACCAATAAGTAACTTTGTCAAATACTCCATTCGCAATACTAGAAGCCATGTTTCTATGAGTTATATTTTGTCTAATCTAGGTTGTTTTAGTTTGTAGTAACTACGATAACATCCAATGGTTTTAACAAGTAACACATGGACTAGTAGCTTTGAATCACCTTATACCTTTGTGTTTTGGATTCATGAACTCAGACATGACCAAAGACATTTGGTTAAGCATTGACTTCAACTTAATTGTTTATTTATTCACTTATGGATTTGAAATATATTCCATGGACTCTACCACCATTGTATTTGAGCACACATCCGCGACCTATGTGTTCAATATTGCCGATAGCTACACCATCAAACTTTAATTTGATCCAATTTTCTTTGGTGGTGCTCAAATGTTATGAGGGGTTCACCCCCCGCCCTGCCCCACACTATTTTATATACTCTAATAAGGATCTTATGTAACATGGTGAGATTTTATCAAATTATGCCGAGATTAAAAGAAATCACAAAATTTAATTAAATTATAACTTTATATATATATATATATATATTATATATATATATATATATATATATATATATATATTATATATATATATATATATATAATATATATATATTATATATATATATATATATATATGAGTTAACATGTTTGCATCTAAAATAATATAACAAGATGTTTAACCATGGAGATTCATGCCCACTTTACCATAGAGATTCTTTAACCTATAGATAGACTTTGTTACAATACTTTACAATACCATGGGTCAAAACTGTTGCTTATCAATACCACATGCCCAAAAAACCATACCTCATTTCACATGACATTTGTTCATATGACATTTTTTAAAATTAATCAGTTTAATTAAAAGAGTAGAAAATACATAACTACTTTTGAGGTAAATCTCTACCTTTGATTTATGACTACTACTAAAATTATTCTACCAACATAGGTCCATCTTAGTTCTAAATATACCAAGGGCCCAAAAGGATCAAATTTCTTAAGATGTGAACCTCTTTTTGAGTGAAAAACTTAAGGATAAGTTTGAATATCAAGGGATTTGATTCCTTTGGGCACTTGCAAGATCGGGAGTTAAGAGGGATTTATGTTGGTTCTTAGTTTTCACATCTCTATGATATAGAAATGGTCTTACTTTTGATTTTATTAAAATCTTGTATGGTTTATTTTCCTAGAAATATTCTTACTTTTTATTGTAGAAATTTTGAATAATTTAACACATATTCAACAGAGATTATCCTGATCATGTACTATTGCGGAAAACATACACAATACATAAGCTCCTCTACGTTGATCATCAATATAGCAGCATCAATAACAATAAAACATCAAGAGCATTCACACATTAACACAGTATGTATCCCGGGGAAAGCATCTCGCTAAAAACCCCAACTATCTGTATATTAATGATTGAGTCATGTAACATTACACAGCATAATACTTCTCACAAGTATCTCCACCTCTGTTACACACAATACAGCTCAGATCTGAATCAATCACTGGCTCAAATCTCCTTCGCTGCTTGCCTGCCTCCGCTGCTCAATACCTGCTCAAGAACTGATGATAATTCCAAGGCAACCACGTATTTACTTGGCTAAATCACGTGAGCACAAGCTACAATGTGGGCAAACTCATTGGCATACTCAATCCCTTGATTTGTGCAAGATCTGATGCACAACTATAGTCACAACTGATAGCAATCTGATTCTCTAACACCTGTCCCTACTGAACTGAACATGCAACTGAGTTAACTGATGTATTCATTAGTTATATTATGAGTTGATAACTTGTGAATTAATTAATAACTAATTCACCCAACTCATCTCTAGTCTATTTGCCAGTTAGACTAAATACAACCAGTTTAACAAAGCTAAACTGAACACAACTCCATCAACTGCACCTCCAGTCCACTAAACTCAACTCACTTGAGTTCAAACTGAAGTCCTGCATGCAAATATTAGTCATCCCATAGGTAACCACGTATTTCCTTCTGGGATCTGCATGTACCACATCCGTAGCTCATCCTGAAGAGCTCCAAGAGAATAAGACAAAGTTTATAGTCTAAATATTATTATGAGCTAATAATATTTGACTGTTCTATATTTAGACTGAGCAGTCACTCCGCTGTGGTGTCACTCCGCTGTGGTCTAAAAATAGAAGTCCATCTATTTTTTCCAACTTGATCAATCATCCATAAACAACAACCTGCAATCCATAGACATGATCCATATGTCTAAAAATAGACATAGTCTAAAAATAGACTTGCGCCAAAAATAGCCTGCGGGCCCATTTAGTGAAGGCGACTCCTTTCCACTAAGCTCCATCATCTTGTTGCATTCTCAACAAGCATTTCTTGTTGCACACTTTTCAACACTCCCTCTCAACAAGAAAGGCTTCCTCTCAAACCCGATCCTGTAACTCTAAAATGTTCTGCATGCAATACATCTGGCCGGTCCACTTGCTCTATCATCAAAGTCTTTGACTGCTATTGCCTCTGTCGACTGAAAACTCTGCATCTTTGTGCTCTTCAGTATCTGATTGCTCTAGCCTCTGTCACCTTGATCTTTGACTGCATCCGTGCTGCTGCTAGTTCTATCTCCCGGCATTGCATCCGCACTGCACCTCCTAACTGACCTCCATGTTGGGCTAGAAACATACTCTGATGCTGAAGCTCTACCTGCTGCTGACAAGTGCTCCCTCTCTGACATCTGCGCTACTGCAACATCTTCATGCATCTTGCACCATTGCACACCTCTCTGTGCCACTTAGCACTGTGCAAAACACTTGTGCCTCTAGCATTGCTGCAGCCTGCATGCTATGCACTGTACTGAGATTCCCTACACTATCGCTCTCTCTACCGCTCCATCCGCATCTGTCTGTACCCAATCAGTCAATTCCTGCTACTCCACATCGGGGCTCCCGTAGCAAGGTCTCATCCAAGAGGTTGGGTACCTCAAGGATACAGCCCCTCCTCCTAGGGATGATCACTCTATATCGCCCCACCTCCTACCTGGAGGTATAGCTGCATGTGAACCCTCAGCCCACATGGCTCGAATTTTCCCTCTCCTGGAGGTCTCTACATGAGTAGATGTCTCTACTCGATCTCTACTCAGCTTCCCCTGTTGTAGCTGCTCCACAACCTCCTGAAGCTGCTGCACCAATCGTGGCTCCTCCACCATTATCTGAGACTTCTTCTGGCTATGCATGTTGAGAGGTAATATACCCTCCCTCTCAACCACCAAGTCTCCATCAGTTGCCTTGCTACTCAAGGCTTTGCATGCATCTTGAACCTCCAAAGCATACAGGTTCTTGACCCGTGACCCAATTTGCTTCACCTGTCTAGTGATGATGTGTCTAAGGAAAACCTTTCCCTCTCTGAATACTACATCATAGCCTCTGTCTTCCAGCATCGTGATCGACACCAAGTTTCTCTTCAATCCTAGTACATACTTGACATTGGTCAAGGTAAGGCGAGCTCCATGCTCCCTCTGAAAAATAACCATGCCTACACCTGAGAATCTATACTCTCATCATTACCCATCCCTATGAGTATCTGGAGATCTTTCTCCTCCAACGTACTGAACAAACTTTTGTCACCGGTCATGTGGAAAGAAGCTCCACTGTCAAGAACCCAACCACTTCCCACCATGGATGAAACCATGCATGTGAAGAGTGTAAATCCAACTCAAACTGTGAAGCAAGTGCCTCACCTTCAGATCCTTCCTCGGATCCCTTCTTGGACTTCTTCTTTGGGCAATTAGTAGCATAATGGCCCAACTCATGACAACAAAAGCATCTCACCTTCGACTTGTCAACCTTCTTCCCATCATCGGAAGAATTGGATTCGTAAAGAGAAACCTTACCCTTCCCCTTCGCCTTACTCGCTAAGGCACAGTTCTCCTCATCATGCATAGATGAAGAACTGTCTCTGATGCTCCGCCTGATCTCCTCATGCACAAGATCTGACCATAGTCTTTCCCATCCTGGCAACTTCTCCCAACCATTGACAGAGTCTTGATAGGAATGCCAACTCTTCGGAAGACCAAGGAGAGCCAAGCTCACCAAGTCCT
>APFE030504166.1:0-12579 GCA_000404065.3 Pinus taeda
ATGTATCAATATAAGATAGTGTTATTGTTTCATATGGATACATACATAAACACAAGTGTTGAATGCTGACACTTTACACATGCTCATGCCTACCAAGCTATCAAGTATATATTGACCCAAAAAAAAGTTTTTGAAAGGATGGACATGCTTTTCTTGAAAGCTGTGGTCCTGAAGACCGGTTCATCAGTTTCGCTGAATGTGACTCGACTTCACTTTTTTATTGCAAGTGGGAATCGCCTCTCTCATCCTATAAATATGATCGAATTTTGACATAATTTCATGCAGTTGCAGGGCTTCATCTTCGCTCTGGATGAACGCTTCTTCGCCTTCTTCTTGTTATTATTTGATATTAGTTATGAATTTTTTCACAGATACCCGTGGGTGAAGAGAGAGAGAACAGCCCCTGCATTATTAAAATCCTTCCCTCAATTTCGAGAGGAAAAGAAATTCTCAGTAGTGGCTGGGCTCTCTCTCTTCTTCTATTGGTCTTTGTGATATATAGCAACGTCCGAAAATTCGAATCTTCGGTGTCTAATTTTCTCACCTGTAGCTTTGATCTCAGTAACAATTCTGTAATATCTATTCGTTCTTAATCTAGTTTATTTGTTGATATCTTTATGTTCCTAATGTTAGTTTTCCTGCGTTTTCTTTGCTTTGCAATGTGCTTTGAAAGTGTTTTCTGAGTTTTATACTATATTTTGAAGGGATGTCTCGCAGGTTTTGTTAGAAATAGTTAACATTTTATGAGGGCTTGGTGCTCGCTGTGTAGTTGACTGTATAGAAGTTGGTGGCTCTCCTACAGCCTCATATAGAAGTTGGTGGTTTTGTTTGCCAGATGGAATCTATCGGCAGGCAGTGACAGGCATACAACTTGGACCATACGGCCGGCCCATAACCTTTCGGATGGGGGATCCCGAACAACGAACGCGGTAGTGGCTAACTAACTACCGGTCCCGAGGAGAACGGGGGACAACCATGGACTGTTTGTAGGTCCCGCGGTAGGTAACACAGCAGCACAAGCACTTTACCGAGTGGAGACCAGCCGCTATACTCCACCGCCGTATCTAGCTTTAGATATGAAGTGGAAGCTGTAAATTTGTCTGGCTAAAATGCTAATAGGAAATTCTGCTAATCTGTAACATTTTTAACTTATGACGATGATAATCAGTGGGTTACTTCCCCCGTTGGGTTCATAATTATACATCAATTTATACAATTTATTTGTTCTTCGAACTTCTTTCTGTTTGCCGTCGTTTTCCGATCTTCCCTTTATGGGGTATTTTAATAGAAAATCGGACTCTGCACAATTTCCTTCCTCCTGGTTGACTTGTGCCTACACTTTACAGCTGCGAAGAATTGGATTGTAGACGTAGTTGAAGAGATATCATTGTAACAGATTATGGCACAGTAGCGTTTCTACCTTACATTTTATGTGTTACTGGAGATTGAAATGTCCATTAAATTATTTTGATTTTCTTTATTGCAAGTGTATATGTTCAGAGTGCCTCTCTTAAATTGCGAGGCTTATGCACTGCATAGACATTTCACCCATGTTATTGCGTTTAATTCAGGCTTCTCTTAAATGGCGGAGCTTATACACTACATAGATTTTTTACCCATTTTAATTCCACCCTTCACAATGTTCTTAAAGTTGTACTAACAAAGAAACTGCTCAATCCCATTTAATTGCACAAAATGAGTTAAAATGGAATAAGTTTTGAAGTTTTAGAATAGAATAAGTTCTAACTTTGAGGTTTTTTTTTATGTTGTTGAAGTTGTACTAACAAAGTAACTGCTGAATCCCGTTTTATTGCACAAAATGAGTTAAAATGGAATGTGTTTTAAGTTTTAAAATAGAATAAGTTCTAACTTAGAGTTTTTCTTTAGTTTCGTCTTTTTGGTTTGTTAATCAATTGACCTGATTTGCATGGGGATTTCAGATTAAGTATTAAGGAGATGAGTAGAGGATGGAAGTTATTTTTGTGGAAATAAAGTTATTTTAAAGAACTTTATAGTTAGATGAAACTTTTTAGTCATAATATTAGAATATCCCAAATCCTAATTATAACATCAAAAAAAAATTGTGATAACATATCAAAGTTTAGTGATAGTATTGGAATATTATGACAAAACAAAAGTTATGATTATCAAATCCAAGAAAGACACTTACGCTAATTTTATGTATGACAATAATAATTTGGAGGAAGTGTATTTTTACAAGTACTTAGGAATTGATATTCATCACAAGCTCAACTGGAACCATAGCATTGAGAAAAGGATTAATGGGGGGTGGAAGGCTTATTTTGGTCTTGAAAATAATTGTAAAACAACAAACCTCTTAATGTGGGATAAAAAGAAGTTCCTCTTTGAAACTTTAGTCACTCCTATTATCTTATATCGCTGTGAGGTTTAGGGTTGCAGCATCTCCAGAGAATCATGGAGAAAGATTGAGCAAATCTAGAAGCGTTTTATAACTTATAACCTAAAAATTAAAATTAATGCACCCTATCCTATTCTCCTTACAGAAGCAAGTCTTTCCCCTATTGAGATCCTAGCTATGATTAGGTTTCTGTTGTACAAGCACAAAATCAATAACATAGACGATCATAGACTTCCTAAGCTAGCTTTAAATTCCAGCCAAAACCACCTAAGACTAAAACGGGGGTGGCATAAAGACACAAGGGCTTGGTTAAACTATTGGGAGATCAACGAGAATGATGCATTACTAAACATAAATAACATTAAAGGTATTGTTGCTTTTAAGTTGAAAGAAAAAATGTGGTGTGAGGAAGATTTAGCTACTAAAAGAAAATTAAGTTATTATAAGAAGGTCGAAGATCAAAAGTATCTCTCTATTTTAACTAGCTCAAAGAAGAAAATTAATATAGAAAAGATTAGAAGGAATTCTCATGAGCTCCATAGTGAAACAGGTCATTGGGCAGTTCCTAAAACGCCATGGATAGAAAGGATATGCCATATATGTGAGAATAGGAACCTCGAGGATGAAAACTACTTCCTCTTAGAGTGCCCCGTGTACAACCACATTAGATCTCAGTTTCACAATCTTTGTTACAATACTGACCTTCCTAGCCTTTTACAATGTCAAAATTATAGTGAGCTCGGGAGGCTTCTGTCCAAGCTTTTTGAGAATAAGAATAAAATCTTAAATCGAAATAAATAATTTGTTTCTTTAAGTCTGAAAGACCAATATTTGGTCTCAGCGGACGTTAATCACCACCACCACTACCATGGTCACTAATTATAACATCACATTTATGAACAAAATACTAAAAAAATATATATATTTGATTTTTCATAGCATCATAAATCCTTATAATAAAATTCCACAAACCCGCATATCACTTTTGATCCAACATTGAGACTGTTACCTAATTAGGCTCAACTTAGTCATAAAGGAAAAAATATATATATCTCCATGAACATGTAAAATATATCATTTTTCTTTGTTGTGGGCATCTTGAAAAACCCTTACACATAAAATATAGACTAATTAATTCGAGTAAGATTAAATCCTAAAAATTCTTAGGTTCTAAACTCTTCAAAAAAAATAAAAACTATTTTTTGAATAAATTAAACTCTCCCAAGAAAAAATAAAGAAAAAAAAACAAAAAAGTTAGAAAAAGTATGATGTTGTACGACTTGTCGGTGTCCTATTTTAAATCAGTCATCTCTCTCTGAACTGTTCATACTATTTTGGGTTGTTCTATTTCCATAATTGTGTTGGTGTGGCCGCAAATTCTTATTTGATGCGCAGGCGTAAATGTCTGACGCTGTCATGAGTCGCAAGTGTTATAATCGATGCACAAAATACTGTGACAGATTGTGATACGGATGCGATCTCTGGGAAGAGGAAGGCAATCGAAAGTTGTATTGTGAATTATGGATGTGTTCCCGTTGTAAATCCAATTGAAAACAGTATTCTCAAATTTGTGACTAAAATGAGAAAGGGAAAATATGGCTCACTATAATGCAGCAAAACACGTATAAATAGGGCATAAGATTTATCTTCAAAATTCCAGGAAAAACAGTTATGAGCATAACCAATCTTATAATTAGGTGGAAATAAAGTTAGAATAACATGAAAAATAAATTAAGAAATTAAAAAATTAAAAATTATCCATGATATTGATTTATTGTTTTAAGAATTCATGGTATTGAGTAATGATGTTCATGTAGAATAATCTATTTAAAAAGGAAATTAGACTAGCTTAGATTTATCTTAATTTGATATTATATTTAGATACATAATTAGTTGAATTTGATATTATATTTAGATACATAATTAGTTGTAGAAAATCATAGTGTTGAATCCATGTACCTTGTAAAGGTAAAACTTTTTTATTGATATGTTCATTTGCTTGGATATGTTCAGAGGTGGGGAAGATATCAGGAAAAATGTAATAATTAAATTTTATCTAATATTTTTTCCTATCTCATTCCACTTTTTACTAAGTTATTTTTGGTAAAATATAATATTGTAATATTACATTTAACCTAATTCTTCCCCTCAATGGTTCCACTTCTTAATTTTTCTTTATATTTGAAGTTTGAAAGTAAACCATGTCAACTATAAATTTAGCAGCAGTGAAGGAAAATATTAAGTAAAATGTAATATTTAGGCTATGATGCAAAGGGAAATATTAGATAAAATCTAGTAATATTATATTTCAATTAATGTTTCCCACTCATGGTCAATATTAGATAAAATCTAGTAATATATATTTTAATTAATGTTCCCCACTCCTAGTCAATATTAGATAAAATTTAGTAATATTATATTTTAATTAATGTTCCCCCACTCCTGGCCATGTTTGATTGGGTGAGGGTTGTAATAAATATTGCAATATTATATTTCATCCAAGATTTTCCCTCACCTAATTAAGGTTTTCTTTAAAAACACTTATTTATATTTGAAGGTTAATTGAGTAAACCTACTTCTATGTAAACATTTTATGTGAGTATAAATATTTGGATTGGCAAAAAATAAAATATAAAATATAAAATTAACCATCTTAGATCATCTTAACTCTAGGACTATTCTTTTAAAATAAAAAAACATTTTATATAATTATATATATATAATATATAAATATATATATTATATATATATAATCACAATATTGATTTTTTTTAAATTAATGAAAATAAATTGTTTATTTAAATGAAGATTTAACTACAGAATGATGGTGTCTTCTTGAGTTTCCATGGTTGTGATGATGAATAAATTGTAGTGCAATGATAAAATGCTTTGAACTTTCCTTAACTTTACGAAATAAAAATAAGGAATAAAATAATGTTTGGAATCAAAAATTTTGTTGGGTGATGTTTAAAACCATTATTGATTTCTATTTAGAAGAAGTTTTGGTAGACAAACCAATGCCATCGAGGTACATAGAGACAGAGGAATTAAGACCAATAGGGAATACATGCTAGAATTGGAGCCGTCGTTTGTGGAGCACCCTCACCTAGTGAGGTAAGGAAATTATGTTATGGATGCACACTTGGTAAGACTTCCTAGGATAGGCATTGTTATCGCAGTTCACGTTTCATAGGAAATTTGATTGAATTTAATGTTCTGAATTAAAATAATAATAATAATAACTGAGTGTGCTCACAAAGTATTTGTCAACGATCATTTAACAATTAAAAAAAAAGGTATGGACTATTTTTTGGTAGAGAATGCTTTGATTACTGAACAAGTGAGTGCTGCAAAATTAGTTAATACCATAGGCTATTATCATGAAATAGGTAGCACTTAAAAAATAATGAAATAGGTAGCACTAAAAAAAATAAAATGGTAGAACCTTTTTCACTTTGCTTTTCCCTGTTTTAATCATCAACTTTGGGCACAGTTTTCGAACAATTGAAAATGAATTTTCCATATTTGAAAAAGGATTTTGTCGAGAACAAGCTCAATTACATAGATATCATGCTTTTTAAGATTCGAAGGGATCACTGAACGGAGTTGTCTATAATGCGACTTTTTGGAGATTCCGGTGACGGAATCCGGTGGAAGAAATGAGGTTAAATCTTGATTTTTAGCAGTTAAAATCGTTTTTTAACTGCATATTTGGATTCAGCGCCCTGAAAAACCCCTGGGAGCCATTGCTTGTGAAGAAACTAGCTATCAAACTTGGGATTCCAATGAATTGCTGCCAGATTTTGACCGGAAAAATCCGCCGGAAAGGCTTTCAAAAAGTCGCATTATAGACTACTGCTCACTGAACCATACTTTTCAATAATCCATTAGATTTATTTCCCTCAAAATGCCTAGTCATCAGTTGACTAAGACAAGGATCATATCTAATATCTTTAGACAATAAAAAATTATGTGGCAAGATAGCTTGTAGAAAATCATGAACCAGAAAACTAAAACCAGATTTTGAGGAGGAAGTTGAAAAGTCAAACAGTTAGAAAAAGTTGAAAAAAGACATTTCCAGTTCGAAGTATGTTTTTTAGGTATCTAATTGAGAGCCAACGATCAATCCAAGTAGCATCCAAATTTATCTTCAAATTTCTAGTGATTTTTGTCATTATCTTCAAGTAACAATAGATATTCAAAGGACAGATGCAAGTAAAATAAGTCGAGCATTTACACGTATTAAATCAAACAATTTTATCTTTAGCCAACAAATAGATTGTATAGAAATTATCTCCAGAATTCAATCATATTCGTATACCACTTGAAAATTTAGTTATTATAGGTCGCAAGCCTCATTTCCTATAATAGAATAGCAACTCTAGTAGTTCTGTAGTGAAATAAATGACTTAGCAACAACATCCCTTGATTCGTTATGTAGCAATGGAGCTACGTTTTCCTCACTAACAGATTTAAAAGTTTCAGTAATTTCAAAGAATCCAAGAGGAAATTTTAGTATTCAAGGACCAAAAGCGGCATCTTCATCAACAATAAAATTGATCATGTGTCACCAATTCATAAATTTAATGAGTGTTATTCAAAGTCGAAGACCTATTTCAAGATTTCATGTAGCAAATAGTTTATTTTTGGAGTTTATTGTTTGGATTTTGTTTCCTAAATTATTTGAACCAATTAGCATGGAATTTCTTATAAATAAGCCAAAATGAGCTAGTGGGGGTTCTCGCTTGACGAATCTTTGGGGGCCTTTTTCTATATTAAATTTACTATAGTTTAATAAATTTTGATAAGACTCGGCATGGATTTAGTTCGCATAAGAGAATCATGTGTTGTGCTTTCCTAGGTTGTCTCTTTTCTCATTTGAATGTTTATTTCTTAGTTTATTAATATGAGCCTAATGCCTCAAATGCGGTTAATGGAATCGAATTTATTCCTAGATACTCGGATTTCATAGTATTCAAATTCTTGTCACTTCTTCTCTCTAAAACTATTCTAGGATTCATTTCTATGCCCTATTTTAGTGGAATATCTTTGTATTCTACTCTCACTTACAACAATAATTTGAATGTCTAAGGAATGTGTATTTATCTTTCCTCTAAGATCCGTCTGCTTCCCAGTCAATGTCTTGTGGGTTTTCACTTACTCTTAGTTTATCTAAGTCCATCACCCAATGGTTAATTTCTCTTGCCCATCCAAACCTTTTTCAACTCCTTCCTAGTTAAAAATATGTCCATTGAGAATATTAGAGATTTTATACTATTGTGACCTAGATTATGAGAGTTGATGGGAGATCCCTCTCCAGATTTAAGAGCCATATTTCAATCCCAATTTGGTTAAAGGTTACCTTAGTTTTTTCTTCTACGACCATGAATATCTTAAGTGATAACATCTTGGCATTGTTTTCGAGGAGCGGAGGTTGAATCTTTCTGGGGAAAGGATGATAAAGATCCTTATTTGATCATTAATGGTGAAAAATGATTAAACATAACACAATTATGAATCATTCACTGAGTGACACTAATCAAGATTCAAATAAAATTCAAAGACTCCACTAGAGGACAAGCCTTATTTATAGACATGAAAGGAAAATATGGGAAAACTAGGTATCAAAGTTTGAATTTTATCCAAGATGTACTATTCATTTTTTGTCAACTAATTCTTGTCTTTCATGAGGATATCAAAGTGGTTTTCCATTGATTACTATATTCAAATGAAAACCATAGATATGAAATTATATATCCCTCTTTAAAAATATCATATGTACCTTCTCCTTTCATTCCTGATCTTCACCAATATTTTTCATCCTAGCCATGTGATGTCAATGGTTAGTCCTGTGAATGTTATGAGATCATGGTTTATATTATACCGCTTGTACCTAGTCTAATACCTCTAAATATGAAAGAGAAATATAGACCTGTTAATTACGATATATCCTTCATGAGCTCCCTATAAGACATTACAAATACCTACTTATGTTTGCTGGAGATAATCTTACAGCCGAAAAATAGATTCAAGCCTTTGAGCATTTCATACGTCTTTTTGAAGTTGACTATGATGATGTGTACATGAGAGAATTTTCTCAAACATTACAGGGGATGCTAAAGAATGGTTCAAACATTTGGAGCTAGAATAAATCAGTTCATGGGAGGAATTGAATGATATTTTTCTAAAATTTTGGGGCAAGAGGAAATCAAAGGATCAACATGTTTCAGAGTTTCATGTCATAGCAAAATAGAGGGATAAAATTGTCTCTATGTTCCATAGGAAATTTTTTAGTATTTATCAAAAGATTCCTAGAGACATTCAACCTCCTCAAGCTATTGTCATGTTGCATTATGCAACATCGTTTCATTCAATTTTTTCTTACCTTCTCATGAATAGCAGATATGTGACCTTAGAACAAATGTTTATTGATGCTAAAGAAATAGATGACAATGTTTAAGCATGTGAGAAACTTGCAAAATAGATTGTGGATGAAGTTACAGGTGTAGATGAACAAGAGAATGGGCATGTTCAAAAGAGACTTTTATGAATCCTGATCCATTTCATTATGAGTAGATGATTGATAATATCATGAATTTTATTGAAAGTCTCAATGTAAATGTTTTTGTAGAGAGTAAAGTTTAGCTTATCGAAAAGAAAGTTGTTGCCTCAAATTTTAATTTTCCTATATATGAAGAATATGATGATTATTATGATGATGAATTTCATGAACAACAAGTTAAATTTTCTTCATAAAAAAAAGGTTCATTTTCTACAATTTAATGAAAGCACTCAACCTATATATCATAGTTACAACTTTTGGACATAAAGAGGGTGATACGTTAGTTCAAGGTAACTTTTTTCCTTTATGATTTTCTTCATCCATGTTACTAAAATATAATTTTAAATTATTATTTGAAGCAGAGGAACTTGAACTTTTAATGTAACAATGTGACATTGAATAAGTTACAATGTAAAGAAACATTGCGACAGTGATTGCTAGACTTATTTTCATATTGAGGTAATGTTTTTCACAATGTGATGTTCGATAAAATTTCCTACCATTCCAACGTTATAGTATTAAACCCTTGATATTATAAGCCCAAATGACTAATAAACGTAAAATATTAATACTAAAAAGCGAAGGGACTATAGAGCAAAGCAAATAATATTAAACCCAAGGAATTAATATTATAAACCAAAGGGATATGGACCCTATGATAAATATTATAAATGCTAAAATAATCATTAAACTCTAAGATTCATATCATCAACCTCATGATTAATATTATAAAGTTAATGGATTAATAAACCTAAGGGCTTAATATTAAAAACTCAAGGGATTGTAAACCAAAGGGAATAACATTAAACCCTATGATGAATATTATACCTTTGGAATATAAACCCTAACATTAATAAACCCAAAGGAGTAATATTGTAAACCCTATGCTTAATATTAAACCTAAGAATATAAACCCCATAATTAATACTATGAACCCAAGGAATTTATATTACAATCCCAATGGATTGTAAACCCAAGGCATTTATATCAAACCCTAGAATTGACATTATAAACATTATCAATAATATTATACCATAATAATATGAAACATTAAATTAATAAGACCAAGGGATTGATATTATAAACCCAAGGCACTAATAAAAACAAGGGATTAATTCTAGAAACCTAAAAACCCAAAGGATTTATATTATAAACCCAAGGTATATAAGCCCTAAGCTAAATATTATAAATCGTAAAACAAACATGATTGACCATGATTGATTTCCATATTGAGCCAATATTTGTCACAAGGTGATGTTGGACCGTGGTTAACACTGATTGTTTTTCATATTGAAAGAATATTTTTCATAATGTGACATTGGACCATGGTTAACCATGGATGATTTCCACATTGACAATATTTGTCACAGTGCAGTGTTGGACCATTGTCAACCATGGTTTCCCATGAATGACCATCGTTCTGATAATGTGAAATTTGACCATGAGATAATATTTGTCACAATGTGATGTTGGACCATGGTTGGCCATGATCGTCCATGATTTATCTCCATATTTACCATGATTAACAATGATTTATTTTCATTTTGAGACAATATTTGTCAAAATGTGACATTTGACTATGGTTGACCATGATTGAAGATTGTTGACCATGGTTGATTTGCATATTGATACAATATTTGTTACAATGTGATGTTTGACCATGGTTGACCATGGTTGATGATGGTTGAGCATGACATATTTTCATATTGAGACAATATTTGTCACATTGTGACATTAGACCCTTGTTGACCATGGTTGAGCATGATTATAAACTGAATGGATATATACTAAACCCTAGTATTAATATTATAAACCTTATGAATAATATTATACCCTAGGAATATGAACCCTTAGATTAAAAAATCCAGGGGATCAATATTCTAAACGAAAGGGACTAATAAAAGCAAGGGATTAACGCTAAAAAACCAAGGGATTATAAACCCAATGAAATAATATAAAACCGAAGTATTTAATATTATAAACCGAATGTATATAAACTCTAAGATAAATATTATAACCCCTAAAATAAACATGGTTTCCCATTGTCAACAATGTTTGATTTTCATATCGACACAGTATTATAAACCTAATGTACTATAACATAAGAGATTTAAATTGAACCATCAGATTAATATTATAAATATTTTGAATAACATCGTATCCTAGGAATATGAACCCTTGGATTAATAAACAAAAGGAATTATCATAAACACAAGGGACTCATAAACCCAACAAATTATAAACTCATGGGAATATTATGAAACACAAGGAATTAATATTATAAACCAAAGGGATATTAACACTAAAATAAACATTAAACCCTAAGATTAATGTCATAAACCTTAGTATTAACATTATAAACATATGAAATTAATAAACCAAATAGATTAATATTAAAATCCCAAGGGATTTTAAACCCAAGGGAATAACATTAAGCCTTAGCATTAATATGAAATCCTAGGAACGTAAACTCTAAGATAAATAAACCCAAAGGATTAGTGTTATAAGCCCAAGGGATTATAAACTTAGGGATTAATATTAAACCCTAATATTAATATTATAAACCATAAGCTTAATATTAAACCCTAGGAATATAAACCCTATGATTAAAATTAGAAACCCTAGGATCAAATATTTTGAACTCAAGGGATTAATTAACCCTTTGGATTAATACTACCATTATTGATTCTCATATTGAGAAAATATTTGTTAAAATGTGACATTGGAGCATGGTTGACCATGAATGACTATGATTGACAATGGTTGAATGTGGTTGATTTTCATACTAAGACAATCTTTGTCACAATGTGACATTGGACACTCATTAACCATGGTTGACCATGGTTATAAACCAAACGGATTTATATTAAACCCTAAAACTAACCTTATATACACTCTGAATAATATTATACCCTAGGAATGTGAATCCTGATATTAATAAACCCAAGGGATTGATATTGTAAAGCAAAGGGACTAATAAACAAAAGGGATTAACATTAAAAACCCAAGGGATTATAAACTCAAGGGAATAATATTAAACCCAAGGATTTAATATTATAAACCCATTGTATTTAAACACTATTATAAATATTATAAACCCTAAAATAAACATTACTGATCATCATTGACCATGTTTGATTTCCAAATTGACGGAATCTCTGTCACAATGAAACTTTGGACAATGGTTGACCACAATTGATTTTCATATTGAGACAATCTTTGTCAGATGTGACATTAGACCATAGTTGATAATGGATGACCGTGGTTGTCATAATGTGATCTTGGACATAGAGACAATCTTCGTCAAAATATGACCATGTTTATAACCATGGTGGGAAATGGTTGATATTTGTATTGAGACAATCTTTGCCACAATGTGATTTTGGGCCATGGTTGAGCATTGTCCACGATGGTTGACCATGGTTGAGTTTCATATTGATACAATCTTTGTCACAATATGAATTTGGACCATTGATGGCCATGATTAATTTTCATATTGAGAAAATATTTGCCAAAATACGATGTTTGACAATAGTTGACCATGATTATTTAATGATATTATTATTAATAATTAATGTCAAAATAATATTTATAGATATTAATAATATTAAAAGTAATATTAATATTTGTATTCATC
>APFE030504173.1:0-43314 GCA_000404065.3 Pinus taeda
TGTGATAGCCAAAGTGCAATTTTCTTGGCAAAGAACCCTGCATATCATTCAAAGACAAAGCACATTGATGTTCAGTATCGCTTTGTGAGGGATATGATAGAAGACAAAAAGGTGTTGCTGGTAAAGGTGGACACTTTGAAGATAATTGCAGATGCATTGACAAAATCTGTGAGCTCTGAGAAGTTCTCTTGGTGTAGAGAGACAATGGGCATTTCAGGGCTGGGAAAATGACTAAGCTCTTTTGTGGCCCTCTGTGGAAAGAAAACAACAAGTGGGAGAATGTTGGGTTGTGTTATATTCCTTCCACGTAGTTAATAGGGGGTTTGAAGGGCAACCGTAACCCCACTTTATGGGGTTCGGGGTAGTGCCCTGGAAAATTTTGGTTTTGGACCCTATGTTAGGTTGGGCGGAACCACCTATGGTTTTGTGCATGATTTTCGCACATGTTTTTTGGATGCGATGGTTTTCCGTCCATGGTATTGGACGCAATGGTTTTCGGTCGATGGCATTGGATGCGATGGTTTTCGGTCCATGGTATTGGATGCTTCAACATGTATAAATATGTATTGTAACATTGAAAGGAATATAATGTAAAATCAAACTGGTAGTCCTGGTTTTGAGATCCAGGGGAAAATCTTTGTGTATATGTGTTTTATGTGTTATGATCTAGCATTGCTTTATTTCTGTGTTTTAGAATTCGTATGCAGGTAATTTCTGTACGGGGTTAAAACCTACAATTATATAATAAACCATTATATATAAACCCCATATATATATATATATATGAAGAACATGGACATACAATCTTGTAAATTCTTCAAAGTGAAACAAATTGTCATTTTACTTTAGTTATCAAGAGTATCCACATACAATCTAGTAACTTCTTCATAAAATTGTCCTTCAAATTATTAATGCTAATTAATATATATATATATAATATAACATATCCAGAAAACTTGTCAACAGAATATCACATAATTATATATATATATATATATATAAATAAACTAACACTTGCAAAAAAAGGCACAGATATATCATGACTAATTGATTAATAGAATTTCGTGCTCACAACCATTCTCTTATTATGTATACAATTAAATGGAGTCACCCTGTCATCGCATTTAAGTATTTTAAAATCTTAAAATATCAAATTTCCAGAGAGAAATAAGAATGTATTAGTAATTTAACTTTATAAAAAAAAATTATATTCATTTAATCATTTAGTAATCCAATAAATATAAACTTCAAATATCAAATAATATTTATCTAATTATTATTTATAAACTATGATTAATTCAAATATAAACTATAAAACCAATTTAAGACCAAACTTAAAATTGTAACCTCGTAAGTCATTCATAAATTTTATTATATAATTATATATAAATTTTAAAACCTAAATTAACAATTGGATATAGGTTTTAAAATGATTGACAATTAAATTGATTTTACAAATATTTGGTAATTAAATAAATTGTACAACGACATAATACATTTAAATATTTTAGAAATTTAGAAATATCTATTTTCATATTAAATTTCAGAAACATAAATTTCAAAAACATTTAATGTATTCCACTCATTTAACTTTATAAAATAAAATCTCATACTCATTTAATCATTCAATAATCAAATACTAAAATAAATGAAACACGATTCCATAACTTCCCACTATCAAATTCTATATCCATTTAATTGATTATTCAATGTTACAAACTCCAATGTTATAAACCAAATGTTATTCCATTGGGTAATTGGTAATTAAATAGATTATAAATAATTGGTAATTAAATGAATTATAATAATTGATTATTAAATGGATTGTAAAATTAGATAATGCATTTAACTCATTTTAGTCATTTTATAATGTCTATTTTCCATATCAAATTTTGGATGCATTTAATGTATTTCACTTATTTAATTTTATAAATTACAATTTCATGCTCATTTGATCATTGCAATAATTAAGTATAACATTTCTTGAAATAAGATAGGATAACTTCCAAATATCAAATTTTATATTTATTTAATTGATTATTTATGAATTAATTATCATTGCAATAATTAAATATAACATTCCTTGAAATACAATAAGATAACTTCCAAATATCAAATTTTATATTTATTTAATTGATTATTTATGAAATATAATTAATTCAAAGTGATAAACCTTAAAACCCGGATGCGGGTGACACGTTGACAGAGGCTGGCCATGTGATCAACACAAGGGGCCTTCGGCGCGAAGGCAACTTGTCTTGAGCTTAATGAATTCAATTAATCGCGCATTGAAGGGCATTCAATGCCATTTCCTCTGCTCGAGTTACCAAGGAATTAAGATAGCAGCAAACAGAATGTCGGGGCACGAAGAGTTCAGTTTGACAGGCTTGTCTGAACAAGCCAGGGATTTCGATTCTGCTCTGCAAGATGATGGGGGTTTGTGGGCAGAGGAGAAGAGGGTAAGTGCGAGTAAGCCTAGAGGCAAACCCACTTACTGGTCAGGGAAGCAGAATTGCTTCAGAGGCAGCAAGCAGTTTGAGATTTGGCCCCCACTGTTACAATTTTTCACGGAAAGGCTAGCTAAGAAAACCCAGTTACAACTTTATAGGTTCAGGATGCCTCTTAGAGGTCATGCTTCGCCGAGTAGGGGTAGGAATCTTGGTAAGAGGGGGAACACTGGTGGCAGAGGTGTTCATAGCCCGCAGAAGGTATCCCCGTTGGCTTATGCCTCGCACAGCTCTCCGGGCTCTGACGAATCCGACTCGAATATCAGCAACTCGGTGCAAACGGTAAGATTCAAATACTTCCGTCGCACCAACAAGCCAATTGTTTATGCAATGATTACAGTGGTTTTTTCGGAGGAAGATGGAGAAGAAGGAAAGGGAAAGGGGATTTGTGAGGAGCAGGAGCCAAGCTCCAACAATTCCTCTCAGAGCGGAAGCCAGGAGGAAAGCTCCTACCTACCCTCCTCTCAGAGCAAGCTTGAAGAGGAAAGCACTGGCCTTTAGTCAAAGGAGCAGAATGAAGCCCTTCTTGAAATCTGTAGCCTTATGGATATGGAAATTACCAGTGCGGTAGCCAAGAAGATGCCTGATGATGACAAGAAGCCTGAGCGCTTCTTCGGAGGTCGTCTGTACCCCATTCTCCCTCCAGGATTTCTGAGGCTGGAGGACATTCCGGTTGGCATGGAAATCGAGTTTGTGCCTGATCCAGAACGAGAGGAAGCAGAATGGGAGGCCGAGCAGCAAGCTGCAAAGCAGAAGGAAAATGAGGTCCAGGCGGCTGCCGAGGAGGGGAAGGAGTAAGGTACTTCTCCAGCGTTTTTTGGTTTTTGGTTTTGTTACGATGCCCACCTGCACTCAGTCCGTCCTTGCTCTTTTGGTTACGTGTGTCAACTGTGTCCGCCCGGGTAGCATCCAGCATGCCACCTACGCTCAGCTTGCTGTTGGTTTTTGGATACGTCCGCCACCTGTGCTCAGTCCGGGAAGCTTGACGTGTGTCCTAACAGGCATCTTTGCTTTGTCTAGTCAGTTTCTGTTTATGCATTTTGTTAATTCCATGTCATCATGTCTAAATCTGTAGACTGGAAATGTAATTGTGAGTACAGGCACTGTGTCAAAGCCTGTAAACAGAAATTTTGGTTTGGAAAACGTGATAGAGAGCTGTTCACGCGCTCTCAGAGGTTTCGACCTCTTGTATATATCTTTTTCATTTTCTTAATATAAATAGTTTAGCATTTGCTCAAAAAAAAAAAAAAAAAAAAAAAAAAAAAAAAAAAAAAAAAAAAAAAAAAAAAAGAAAAAAGAAAAAAGAAAAAAGAAAAAAGAAAAAAAAGAAGAAGAAGAAAGAAAGTGATAAACCTTAAAGTCATCAACCAAATATTATAAACCTTAAATTTTAAATCCTAAATTTTATCACATAATTGGATTTCTCTTTACAAGATTTCTAACTTGAAACTTTAATATATAGAATGTTTTAAGAGTGCACCCAATAAAGTCTCTCACCATCTAATCTATAACTTTATAGGTGAATACGATTAATTCTCTTATATAGGTGAATATGATTTATTCTTTCATATTGTTCTTTTAAATTCATCGCAATGAACAATTTTAAGTAAACTTTTTTTTGGACTAACCAACATGGTTTATTAGTATTTAATAACATGAATTTAAATAATATATTTAATTAAAATTAAAATTAACAAAATTAGTTTATAAAAAAAATCAATTATTAAAAATTAATTTATTAAATATTTTTTTGACTAATCCATATAATTTATTAACTCTTTAATAATATAAATTTAAATAATTTATTTAACTAAAATTAAAATTAACAAAATTAACCTTATACGAAAAACTTTTAGATAATCCGAAAATAAAATATTATCATAAGCGATAAATTTGGAATAAAATAATTATTAATTTAAGATATTAAATTAATAATTATTATTCTAGAATGTTTATTATTTAATGGAGACATTTAGAATTAGTATATTGTTGTAACAAGATATGACTCTCCAAAAGTGTCGTATCTTAGGCTCTATTTTAGGAGATTTGTTAACTAGTTGTTTTGAATAGCATTTATTGTAAATGGACACTTGTTATTTAATAAGTGATCCATAATTAGAGGTAGTTAGGACATGGAGCTTATAAAAAACTCATTGCAAGAGTGTTTGGTTGTTCGGGTGTAAACTCTTGCAAAATCAAATATGTAATTATTTTTTTATGGTTACTAAAATTACATGTCTGAGTACACTTTTGCCATTATTATGGTATCATAGCCTCATTAACGCTGCACTGATTGTGAGGAGGAGATTCCAACTCAACAAAGTCCTGGAAAAATCTATTCAATTGACCAACAAATGATTGGTATGAAATTTGTCAAGTTTTTGTTCAAAAGAAAAGAAATTTTATTATTTCATTGATTTTAGATTTTGAAATCTGACTTTTCTTATTTCGTTGATTTTAGATTTTGAAATCTGAAAATCAATTTTTTGTATTATTATAAAAAATGATGTGTCTTAAAGTTCTATTATTTTCTATGCTTCAAACCATTTTAGTGCCATATTCGATGGCTTGTTCTGTGTGAAATGTGTCATTTGTGCCAGTGATGCCCTGGCAAATGATCTCAGGGTGGGTTTGGATTGTACGCATGCCGGCGAGCCTGTGGATGGGCGAATCATGCCATACACTCCCTCCGTTTCCATTTCTTCTTTCAGATTTTTCTTCCTCTTATGTTATGTAATTGTGACTCAATCAAATCGGACTGAAACTCTGAAATTCAAGGGCTGTAGGGGATCTGGAAAATTAATCGCGGTTTGTAACACCGAAACCATATATATTTTGACCCATCGAGTTTCTTTCAAAAGGGGCAGGTGCAGCCAGCTGGCAAAATAATGGAGCTTGCTCTCTGACACGTCGCCCAGGCTGTGAGAACCATATGCGGCAGGGCTACTTCTTGCAGCGCGCGTCGGCTGTCGTAGTCGACTGCAGAGCTATCGTTAAATGTAAGTATAATGTTAATAATACATTGGGAAGGACATTCCTGTCGTGTTGGCAGAAGAAAAATTTAGCCAACGGTTTGCTGAATCAGTGCTTTATTTTAATCTGAATTATTTAGTCACAGAGTACATATGTATTGAGTAGAGCACAATTAGAAAATGACACCAACAATTAGTGCAAAGGAAATGGAACAGAGCTGCAGGTGAATGTGTTTTGGCTAGAAATGATGAAATTTCCACTGTATTCAACTGACGCAAGTCGGAGCAATCTATGAATCACTGAAATCTAGTTGTATTATCTCGTGCAAAATGATATTGAAAACTGATAAATGAATGGGTGAACCGATTGAGATAGAGTTGGAGGGCACATTTCTTATGTAAAATAATAACATCTCTGATGAGGCTACACGTATGTTGATGAAGTAACCCGACACTTTTGATGTAAGGTCAACCAGCTTGCGATCGATTTGCACTATTTCTAGTCACTCACATCAAGCTTAGCCATTTAATTAATGGGGCACTTCATTTCGTTTAACACCTCACGACAAGATCACCCACATGAAGTTTAGCAATTGTAGTGTCTAATTATTTCAAGATAATGTCAGCGTGAAACCAGTAGAGGAGGCCAACAAAGCTAGCATGAAGCCAGCAGAAGCCAACCTAAACCAACAAAAGACTAGCCTGAGCTAGCTAGTAGCAAGCCTGGAGGACATCCTGCAAAAACAAAAAACAAAATCATCCTCTAAAAGAGTTTTTTATTTGAAAGTTTATAACTGAATTAAAGATGCAAGAAGCGAAGAAATAAGAAATATTTTTTAATTTTGTAATGTTAATGGAGTGATAAGGATTTTTTCCGTAATTTTGTGGAGAAATAAGGAATATTGTATTTTGGAGTAATAAGGGGATTTCAATTCTAATTTTTTGAAGGGATAAGTGTAACTCAAAGTAATTTTACTTTGAGGGCGAGTAAATTTTATTTTACCAAGTTTTGCAAGAGCATCATTGTAAAAGTCAATTTTTGAAAGTTACCTTGTGATTTTTGAGAAATTGACTAGAGCCAAGTGCAAAGCTTAGTCATTTTTCTCCTGCTTCAACGACTATATGAGGGTCAAGGCCAAGCCCCGATAGATCATGCTTTTTTGCATGGTGTGTTGCCCATCTTGATATTTTTTTGATTCTTGGTGTGAAGCTTCAACGCTACAATGTCAAAGTTGATTAATTTGTTTTCTGATTCTGACAAACTTGAAGGCACAAAATCTTATAAAACATGGCACCGTCTCATCGAAAGCACTCTCATTTACAATGAATTATGGCAGGGTATATGTGATGGATATATTAAGCCAAATAAACCCACAGATGCAGTTGTACTAGCAAAATGGGAAGTTAAAAATGCCAAAGCCTTAGCTCTAATTAAATCTTCTTTCAATGATGAAATGTATGTCCATATAGAAAATGCTACATATGCATGGTCTGCTTTGAAAACTTTTAAAGACCTCTTTGATACTAAGCCCGAATCAAAGAAAGTTGATCTACAATTAAAATTGTTGCAACAAAAATTGACTGAAGGAGGTGATGTTCTTGAATATATCTCAAGACTTAAGAATATTAGGCAGGAAATCATTAATGCTAGGTTTCTAGCAATAGATGATAGTTTTATGGTAACAATTGTAATTGTTGGACTTCCTTATTCGTACACGCATTTTTTGGAGACTTTACAATTAACTCAGAAATTAGAGAAACTAAAGTTTGATGAGCTCTATGAAATGTTGACCCAACATGATAAAACCTTTGGGAAGAAGAAGAAAGTTGGTGAAGATGTTTTCTTCACAGAGGCCAGCACTAGTAAATCATTAGCAGACAGTTCTCGAGGAAGAGGCAATGGGAATCAGAATCAAACATCACATAATGTACAAAGTCGAGGTCGGAGCCAAAGTAGAGGAAATAACTTTAATAGAGGCAACAGTTCACGAAGAAGTAATTTTCAAGGTAGAGGCAACAACCAAGGAAGAGGCAATTTTCAAGGACAAGGAAATAATAATCAAGGTAGAGGACAATCTGAACATAGAAGTCAAAGCAGAGGCAGAGGACAATCTTCAGGAAGAGGAAGAGACTTAAGTCAAATTTTGTGTCGAAGATGTATCAAAGTTGGACATTATGCTGAAGATTTTCGAACTTCTCTTAATAAAATTCCCAAGTTTCAGCAGCATTCAACGCAATTTGCAAATGATCAAGATGATGATAACTGAGAATATGTTTTTACTTCCTCACCAACATCACAACTTTCACCCCATCATAGAAGTGATTATGAGGATGCCTGGATCTTGGATTCTGGGGCAACTCAGCCCATGACTTTTCGACATGATTATTTTTCGAATTTTCAAGATTGCCAACTTAGTTCCATTTTTCTTGCTGATGATACAAAACATACTGCTTATGGAAAAGGAGTAGTTAAAGTTTTTCTCCCTAGCATTAGAGAAAAAATGATTTTTAATGTATGGTATTGTTGTGGCCACCAACAACCCCCCTCTTTGTTTGATATTAGCAATAACACCAAGCAAATTGGGACCCTTAATAAAAATCCAAACAAACATTTTTATGAAATTTTTTGTTTTTGACCCCTTCAAACTTTATCGCACTGCGAAAAGAGTATGAAGCGTTTTCTTATGAGCATAATAAACTACGAAGGAGCGACGCGAAATTCATCGCATCGCATTTATTATGAAGCGCTCTTAAAATGAAAAAACTTAAGAAATCTATGACGGCCGATATGCGACGTCGCATATCGCAACATTGCGTAAGTAGCACATAATGACTGAATGACTAAACGCTGCGATCTGCAATTCTGCGATCTGCGATGAATGCGATCTGCGATGAAGGCGCTTTGCGAAAATTCACGATCATGATTTTCAGCGATGACACATCTTGACGATGCGATCCGCGATGCTGCGATGCAAGTCATAGAAATCGCCCATCGCGATTTTTCCTCGGCGTAGTATTCAATGGAAAGTTGTCCGTTAACCAAAATTGGGCGCGCGCCTTAAAAGAAATTAATGATTGTACGCCAAAGTATTCAGGAAGGACAGTCTCATGTTTTTCGAAGAGTTAGTTCGCTACGGATGTCATGATTATGCATTCATAAGAGCTTAAAACTTTCATGTCAATCTTTATTATCATTACTCGTTTCCTTTGCGTAAACTTTAAGACAGGAAATAACATGAAGCAATGTGCAGGAAACATCTAAGGAAAAGGGGAAAGCATCAATGCTCGGAGAACAGAGAAGAAATCCCTTCAGAAACGGATGCCGCATGCGACACGACCACAGATTCCAGAGTATCACTCAACAGATGCTGATGTCAATAGGCCACCTAAAGCTCAGAGTCAAAGACGCACAATAATAGCATGTTTACAGAAAACCCTGAATCTTACACACCAGAAAAGCCTGGAATGAAGAATGGAGGTAGTTTGGATGCAGAAAATTATTTAGAGAGTTAAGTCCCTAACTTTTTTAGTCATCTGCAAGGCCGAAAACCCAAATAGCAAAAGCAGAATCAGTTCAAGAGAAATTTGGGTCATTACCAAGTATACACGCAGTGAATACACCTAACCAGAGGAGATTCTCGAAAAAATCTTCTAGTTTACCAGAAAGAGGTGTCAACACTTGTTATTTCTATTTTCATAGCTCAAACGAAAGCGGAAGGTGACTAGCCGACTCTTCCCAAGTGAATGTTGCGTGCTTGCAGCACTAAGGAGCAAATACAGAAATAGTTTAGAATTAGATTCAATTTTTTAGAAATAGTTCTTCTTTATCAGAAGGGCGGTCATTTAAAACCGTATCCTAAATTTATGTAATTAAGTTAATTAGTTAACAGTATTTAAACCCTTCTCATGCATTTAGAGAAGAGTCCAGAGATTTGTCAAAAACTTGTCCTCGGAACATGCACTTCTGCACCCTCAGAGGAGGTTTTCATGAATGGATGGATCGAGATTTATTAATGTTTGCATTTGATGTCTGCTACTGATGTTGCACTTTTGTACTCTTAGTAGATGTTAGAACAAGTAGAGATAAATCGTTTTTGCTTGAAGTTTATGAGTAGGATTAGTCATAAATGGTACTTTTATCTCTTGGCCATTTCTGCTTATATTCTTAAAGTGATTTATAGTTTTCAGTTGTTTATATGTTATTGCATGAATGTATGAGTTACCATTTGGCACTTCTGTACGGTGGAGTAATTTATTTATGTCTGATATATGAATAACTTATTATGCGATATGTTGTTCACAACTGTTTTGCCTAACTTCTTATGCAAAGTGGTTTATCTTAATTGATTTCTATTCTTATAATAGCTGAATGATCTTTATTACCAGTTATTGATTGAAATCTCTTTAGATCGCATAATAGAAGATATACACCCCGGGTTAGCGTAGATTAGATGTGTTGTTTCTCATTAGATTACAATATCATAGATTTAGTTTAAGAATCTAAATTAAATTAGCTTTAAGTACTCTTAGATCAACTTCATCCAACTCTACACACACACACACCCTTAGATTGGGAAACTGGTCCCATTATCCCCAGTCGGACCCGCTATACCAAACGGATAAGGAGCTGCCAACCAAGGTCCGGACCGAGTGGGTATCCCCCTTGTTGTCGACCCGATTTTTGGGGCTTCAACAGGTAGGCTTGCTAAAATTCTGACACTTGGATGGGTGAATAGTAAAAATTTTGAATTAAAGAAAATACATCTTTTTGCATGAAGATCCAAGTGGTAGTACCAAAACATTCTCTAAAGATAGAACAAGATATGATAATATCACTTTTTTGCACCCTATTTCTGGACATATGTCCTATTGAAACTTTGTTTTTGTGTGACTAGTAAGAGATCTATTGTGAGTTTAATGTGAGTGAAATTCAATTAAGCGGGAATCTCCTGAGTTGAGAGCTCACTTTCACTCTACTAGTGTACCTATCTTCCGTGAAACCCCATCGTAGCTCAGGGGTCCTTGGGGAATAATATTACCCAAGGAGAAAGCAAGGAGGTTTACCAAAAAGTCCACAATGTTTGGGTAACAAGGATGTGGAAGCTTCTATAACCAACACAAATCTAGACACAAGGTTAAATTCAAGTGCACCATATCTTCGTTGGCGCTATTTTCTTTGGTGAATGGTACTGTAGATTTAGAAATTGAAAGAAATGTTAAATTTATGTTGTATTTCATGAAGAAATCATTATATTGATTTAATATTACAAGATTGATATAAATTGAATTTGAGTTAAAAATAAAATATAGTAGCACTAAATGCTAGTATTGTGGTAAATTAAAATTATTTTTGAAAAGGAAGGGGGGGAGGTATAACCTTAAAATGAAAAGCTATAAGAATGGAAGTTGTGGCAATCCTATTATTTATTTTATTATGATGAGAAAGTAGAACACATTTAAGGATGGTTGTAAGCATCAAACTATCTTTATATGTTGATGCATTTCATTGTTGTTGTATTCATCGAACTGTCTTTTTTATTATCAATTAATGGTTCTTTAGTTATTCATAGTGGGATTACCTAGACAATGCTTGATTTAATTCCAGTTAACAAAGAGTTTAAGTTTATGAGCTTTATATACCTTACACATTTAAAGATTAAAAAGATGAACTTTAAAATGAAAGTGTGTTATATAGGGGCTAGCTAGATCTGGGCCAAATGACCCGATGTTTATTATTGTGCTACAAATTTAACCGCAAATTATTTATGGGCGAGTCTCGTAGTTGTTGATCCAAGCCATTAATCCAGTCATCCTTGTTGTGATCTAGCAAAAAGTATGCATTGGTCACCAATAGGATGGAACATTGAGTAAGCTTAAAGAGTTATATGCATTACAAGGAGGAGTAAAGAGACATGAAAGTAGTAGAGAACTAGTAAATTCACACTTGTATAAATATATCCTCAAAAACCAACTAGTACATAGAGTCGAGTACATTCCTATTTATATCCCTGAGTAGATAGTTACAATAGTTTAATTGTCTCAACTGAATTGACCATACCGACTTGATTGATTGACTTGACTAAGGAGTCGACTGACTTAAAATACATTCTTTCATATGTTGAATCAACTAGGTTAGTCGACTAGCCTCTCTAAAATCCCCCCCACCCTGAATGCCTTCATCGTCTTGAAGAAGGGGGGGGGGGGCTTAGAGAATTACAAAATTTATGAGAAGTATAGTAGAATAGGATAAAAGAAAGAAACAAAGAATAAGAGAAAATTATGTTGGTTGAGTGAAAAGCCATTTTGTAATTGATGGATGTTGAAAATGGAAACAATAAAATCCTGATTTAATTTTCCCTTGAATTAAATTAGGAGAAAATTGTAATTCCACATCACAAGACACCAAGAATGAGTTAACTAAGTTAATTTCACTCAGTTGGCTCTTTTAATTCGAGTGGAGAGCCTAACCTAAGTCATGTAGAGTGGTTCCTAAATTCTAGGAGCCTAGGTTGAGTTCAATTTGAGTTGTAATAGTTTAATTAAGTCAAACTGTGTTAATGTCAGTTAAACGAGTTCCAACTATTGGAGGAACTAGTAGGAGGTCTAGTAGTGGGGTGAAACTTCATGTGTTCAACCAGTTAACTAATAAATCAACCATAATTAAATCATGCATGCATGAAATTCAAGTTATCCAGTTGAGATTGGAGTTCAAGGGCAGTGTACTATCCATTGTATAATTTTTCGAGTTGTATAGGTGGTGCATGCAGTTAAAGAACGACCTACAGAGATTGTGCAATTTAGGATGGGGATTTCCCTAATTAATAGGGGTCTAATTCCTTGAGAAACAATGCTAAGAAATAGGAGCTTGGTAGGTAGCAAAATTGGTTAAGTAATGGCCATAGTCATCTTGTGAGGCAGTGAGATAGAATGTACTAGTGCAGAGGTTACTCAGGCTTGAGAAATCATTGTAAATCTTCTCTATTTTTCTAATCTAATGAAATATACAGATAGGAAGGGATTTTGAGTAGTAATATTTCCCCTTAGATAAATCTCTAAACATAAGCAATTTGAATCTACAATGAATTTCTAGATGGTATTAGAGCAGGAATCAAAATAGAAGAGATGGATTCAAGTTTGTCTTTGCAGGTAAATTGAATTTGCAAGATCATTCTTCAGAGCTAGCAGGTTGTCTATCTATGGATTGAGACTCGAGTATGTCCCCGAGGGTAGTTCAAATTATATTTCTTGGAAGGAAAAGATGGATGTATTATTGGAAGATAATGGGCTGAAGGAATTCATAGACAATGATATTCGTAAGATTCCAACAACTGATGCTAAAGACTTGACAGAGTGGAAGAAATGTGTGGCAAAGACGAGGAGGATCATACTAGGAGTTTGAGATCATATTGTCTTGAATCTCCATGAGAAGGATACCCCATAGGCAATGTGGCAAGCCTTGATAGTCTTGTTTTACAACAACAATGACCACAAGAAGCTGGCACTGAAGGTCAAGCTTCGAAAGATTAAGATGGAGAAGGGTGACACAATACCACAGTACCTAACTAGGTTCACCCAATACCGAGATGAACTTGGGAGTGTTGGTATTACAATTGTTGAAGATGATCTGGTAAACCTAGCACTTCTAGGCCTTATCAATAGCTGGCACAACTACTAGGATTCGATAAATGGGAGGGAGAATCTATCAAATTGGGAGTGATTATGGTTTGACTTGGTGAAAGAAGAGATAAGGCAGAACACCAGAGATGGAACCTCATCCAAGCATGATGATGAAGAGAATTGTGCCTTGGCTGGAAAGGCAAAGAAAGGGAAAGGGAAGAAATCCCAATCCAAAGAATATTTTGGTCAGGATGGCAAGAAGAAGGACTTGTTGAAGATTAAATGTTTTCACTGTCATGAGTTGAGGCATTATGCCATGAAGTGTCCACGAAAGAAGGCTGACAAGAATCCCTTAGGAGGAGTGGCAAGTGAAGCTCTAGCTTCACAATTCTAGTTGGATTTCACACTCATTACTTGTATGGTGACATCGATGATAGGTAGTGTGTGGTTTCTGGATAGTGGAGCCTCATTCCATATGACAGGAAACAAAGAAATTTTCAGTGACTTGGAGGACAAGGACCTCCAGATGCACATGAAGATGGGATATGATGGAAGGTATAGCGCAACCGATATGAGTATAGTTACTTTTTAGAGGGAGTTTGGTTCTCCTCTCACATTAAAAGATGCCATGTATGTTTCGGGTCTTAAGAAGAATTTAGTTTCAGTTGTTATGTTGTAGGACTATGGCTATGCTGTGATATTTAGAAAAGGAAAGACTTTCCTTAGACATATCACCATGAGACACTTGAAGCAGATCGGGGTTTAGGTGAAGAACCTATACAAATTGGATGTAGAAGATTGCGCTTCTTTGAGCACGAAAGTAGAGAAGGTGCAGAGACAACACATTGGTGAATTATGGCATAGGAGACTTGGTCATTTGCACCATGGAGCCTTGAATATCATGAAACATATTTGTATAGGATTTCCCAAGGGTGAACTAGAGTAGTGAGATACATGCAAAGGGTGTAAATTGGGGAAGTACACCAAAACCACCTTTCATGATAAGGACAATAAAGTGCAAGCAATCCTTGAAAGAGTTCACTCAGAAATGTGTGGACCATTCTTGACGGTCTCCATGGCCAAGCATAGGTATTATGTTATATTTGTAGATGAATTCACGTTAGTGTTGGATTTTCTTCATGCAAAATAAATACTAGGAATTCTCCAAATTTTGTGAATTCAAAGCACTTGTTGAGAAAGACACTGGAAAGAAAGTGAAGGATCTCAGGAGAGATAATGGTGGTGAATATGTGTAAAATGAGTTAAAAAAACTATGTGCATCAGAAGGCATTCGACGGGATTTAATAACACCCAATAACCCACAACAGAATGGGGTGGCTGAGAGGAAGAACAAAAGTTTTGTGAGAGATACATGGGCGATGTTACATGATCAGGGCCTACCATTGCACTTGTGGGATGAAGCATGAAACACAACTGTGTAGGTGTATAACAGGAGTCCTCATCTGATTCTCGAGATGCGTACACTAGAAGAAGATTTTTTAGGGAAGAAACTAGATGTGTCACACTTTAGGATCTTTGGTTCATCAATTTATTGTCATGTTATCAAAGATGTAAGGAAAAATCTAGAGCCAACATATGAGTTGGGAATATTTTTGGGGTACACTGATACATATCACACCTATCAGGTGTACCTGCTATCTCATAAGATGACATTTTTTCGTAGATATGTGAAGTTTGATGAAGAGAAGGCCATGAGATGTTCCTCTGAGAGGGAGCTTTAGTTACATGCAGATGGGGAGCTTTTGGCTCCAAAGGAAGAACCTTAGGATGATGTGGAGTAGCCACAAGTAGAGGAGCAGAGAGTTGAAGCACCCACTCATGTAGAGACATCTAGAGATTGAATGAAGCACACCTGGGAAACTAACATATTATTGTGTGATGATAGAGAGAATGTGGGAGCACACACATCACAACACAAGAAGAGGAGGTCACCAGATCAGTACACTGGGTACATGACTCTGATGAGTGATCTAGTTGAGACAGAGCCATCATCATTTGAGGAAGCAGTGCAGAATCAAGTATGGGTTGATCTCATGGTAGAGGAAGATGATTCCCTAGTTAGAAACAGTGTTTGGGAAGTTGTCCCAAGACCAAAGAACAAGTCAATGCTAGGTTCGAGGTTGATCTACAAGGTGAAGCACACAGTAGATGGAAGCATTGAGAAACACAAGGCTATATTTTGGCCAAGGGGTTCTCTTAGGTGGAAGGAATTGATTACGAGGAGACCTTTTCTCCAGTAGCAAGGTACTCTTCTATTAGATCAATTCTAGCACTTGCAGCGCAAATGGGATGGAAGATACATCAGATGGATGTGAAGACAACATTCCTCAATGGAGTGATTGAAGTTGATTTTTACATTGAGCATCCAGAAGGATTTGAGACCTTCGACAAAGAGTCACATGTGTGCAGACTCAAGTGAGTGTTGTATGGGTCGAAACAAGCATCCCATGCTTGGTACACCAGGATCAAAAACTATTTCACCAGGTTGGGGTTCACCAAAAGCGAAGTAGATACGAAACTTTACCATATTGTGGTCGAAGGTAAATCATTGATTATAGTATTATATGTCGATGATTTAATTCTAATAGGTGATGAGAAGTTGGTCAAATTTGATACCTCAGAGGCATCGCTCAATTTAGTATTTGGTACAGGTAGACAGAGGGAGTGCAGCTGCAAGGCTTCATAGATGTAGATTGGGTAGGTAGTCCATCAGACAAGAAGAGCACATCAAGAGGCATATTTAGTATTGGGTTAGAAACAATTTCTTGGTACAATAGGAAGTAGAGATTAGCTGCACTCAGTTCAACAAAAGCAGAGTACATGGTTGCTAGTCAAGCAACTTGTGAAGCTGTCTGGATGAGGATTATTCTTCTTGAGTTATTTTGTGAGATAATGGATCCTACAGTGATTTAGTATGACAACTAGATTTATATCAAACTCTCTAAGAATCCATTTTTTCATGATCAATCCAAGCATATCGACATTTGATATCACCATCTACGAGATTGTGTGTAGAGGAGAATCATGTTGTTGGAGTACATTCCTACAGAGGAACGTGATGCAAATATTTTGAGAAAGGCATTATCAAGATGAAAATAGGAGTTCCATAGAGGTAGGATCAGGGTAGTAGATAATCCCTTTCTTGTTGAGAGGGAGTGTTGAAATTGGAAACAAGAAAATCATGATTTAACTTTCCCTTGACTTAAATTAGGAGAAAATTGTAATTCCACATTGCAAGACAACGAGAATGAGTTAACTAAGTTAATTCCACTTAGTTGGCTAAGTCAATTCGAGTTGAGGGTGTAACTTGAGTCATGTAGAGTGGTTCCTAAATTTTAGGAGCATAGGTTGAGTTTAATTGGAGTTGTAATAGTTTAATAAGTCAAACTGAGTTAATGTTAATTAAACTAGTTCCAATTGTTGGAGGAACTAGTAGGAGGTCTAACAGTGGGGTGTCACTTCATGTGTTCAACCAGTTAACCGATAAATCAACCATGATTAACTCATGCATGCATGAAATTCGAGTTACTCATTGAGATTTGAGTTGAAGGGCAGTGTACTATCAATACATAATTTTCTGAGTTGTATAGGTGGTGCATGAAACTAGGGAAGGACCTATAGATATTGAAAAATCTAGGATGGGGATTTATCTAATTAATAAGGGGATAATTCCTTGAGAAACAATGCAAGGAAATAGGAGCTTGGCAGGTAGAAGAATTGGCTAAGTATTGGCAAGAGTCAGCTTATGAGGTAATGAGATAGATTGTACTAGTGCATAGGTTTCTCAAGTTTGAGCAAGCATTTTAAATCTTCTTTATTTTTCTAATCTAATGCAATATACAGATAGGAAGGGGTTTTGAGTAGCAAGCTTTCCCCTTAGATACATCTATGAACACAAGCAATTTGAATCTACAAGGAATTTCTACAATGGAGAAGGTTGTGCACCTATATGTTCCTGTGCTAGTTGGTCAACTGATTTTGTAGGCTGATCATCCTTTGTTCCTTGTACTCCTTGTTGGTGGCTAGATTTGCATACTTTTACTCACCCTTTTACCGTGTTCTTTTTACCCATTTCACCCCAATAATGGTTAATCGACATCTTAAAATGCATAGGCATACCTCTTGTCATGTATTTATGGATTATTGGTCAATGAAGCATAGTCGTAGGGGATTATTACATAAGTGACTTGATAATTCAGTTATTTCTGCAGATTTGAAGGGAGAATGACTAGGATCATGGTTCGCTGAATGATACCGTCAAAGCTGGTAGCACTATCCTTAAACATTGGCTGCAATGGTGAATCAATATCTTGATTAACACGCTACTATCTTTTACATTCTCTTTCGTTATGAAAACCACCATGTAATTAAAGGCAGACAATGCCATGATTCTAGGAGATGTATTATTGACAAAATGTATAAAGCAAAGTTGCGGGAAGTGAAAGCTATCGCTGTTAAGAGTCGTTAAAGTTATAGGAGAAATACTCTAACTCTTAGTCTGTAATAGCATACTTCTAATATTTATATAATTAATGACAATTTGATCTTTTGAGCATATTGTGATTCATTGATCTTGCCACAGGCCTGATCAGGGATTTGGGCCCACTCTCCCAAACAGGTGCTATTGGATTAGATGTGTGTTTAGGTTTATTTCTGTGAGTCTATTGTTGTTGTGAATGTTTATCAATGTATTTTTATGAGTCCTAATTGTTGTTACTCTTATTGTCATTACAATTATTACTCGTTGTTACTCTTACTTACTGTTACACATTGATGAATTTATAATTAATGTTCAATGTTGGGTAGGGAAACTGTGGCCTGCACATATAATGCATGATAGCCTTGAAATAACTAGTAACCCCGGGTTGACAGTTAAATGTGGATTGGGTGAATTGCATGATTCATACTTGGACACCAACATTTTGGCGCCATTTCTGGGGAGGCTATCAAAGGCACGAAAGTACGACCAATATTGACCATAGGACTAATCTCTCGTCCTAGGGAAGGAAGCTTACACCTTGCTCTAAGTCCTGAGTATTAGATCGTTTGTTTTTTTGGTTTCTTGTTTTTTTTTTAGGTCTATTCTCTTATCCCGGGGAAGGAAATTTTTATCACCTTGCTCAAGGTCTAGAGCTTTAGATTTCTTTTTTATCCTTTTATAAGTATTTCTCTCTCATCCTGGGAAAGGAAATTTTATTTTTCGCCCTATTTCAGGTGATAAGCTTGGATTTTGTGATTTGTTTATTTTATTTCTCTTGTTTTCTTTAGGGCCCACTCTCTCGTCCTGGAGAGGGAAGCTCTTATCCTGCTCCAGGTCTTGAGAATTTAATTTGTTTGAATGTTTCCCTTTTATTTCCTGATTGTATGAACATAGACACGGATAAAAGGGGCAGAGGGAGACCCCTGGAAATAAAAGGGGCTGATTTAGGCAAAAAAAATTACATCCAAGAGATCATCTCAAGGGATGAGTTTGAAGTATCTTCACGATATGATGTTAGGGTAAGATCTCATACGAGATCTGGAGGACAATTAGTCTCACAACTAGAACCTCCCCCAATAGGAGAAGTGAAATTCGGGAAAGAAGAAGTAGCAAGAAGAGGATCTAAGGAACTGCGTATTGCAAGTTCAGAGGAAGAATATCTGAGGGAATTCTTGGCACCATTTGATCAAGGGAGTGTTTTTAAGCAACTTCAATCACCTATTGTAGAACAACCAGAGCTAGAACCTATTGAGATTTCAAGTGGGTATCGGCAGATATTCATGGCTCCTACAACTTCTTCGATTAAATTTCCAATTGGAGATATCAAAGCTGATGCACCTATGAAGCCTATTCCTTTGAAAACACTACCTAATTTCCATGGTCTTACTTCCAAGGATCGAGACACATTCCTTTTTGAATTCTATGTTGTTTGTCGGGGGTGTGATTATATTTATGATGCTCAGAAATTGAACATATTCCCCGCTACTTTGAAGGGCACAACTTTGATATGGTTTATGGGTTTGGGGGGGAATATATTGCTACATGGGATGATATGAAGACGATTTTCCTCGAGAAATATTAGGACTACTGCAAATCCCGAAATGTGAAAGAAGAAATCTTTAAGATTATGCAGAAAGAGGATGAGAATATGGAAGATTATGTGCAACATTTTCAATATAGTTTGTGGAGATCAGGCCACAGTGACCTGGATAAGAATATCTTGAGGATCATATTTCTCAAAGGACTGAGGGAGGAATCTATAGAGCTATTGAACGTAGCAGGGAAAGGAGATATCAAAGGAAGAATTTGATACCATCAGCAAATTATGCATCGCGTGTTCACAAGGGGCAGTGAGATAGAGGCATCGAATTTGATCTCTCAAAACATTCAATGGTGGGGTTACAAAGGTTGGAATTTGGAATATGTTGGAAAACCTGAGAGCCAATATCTTAAGCACATTATCATCATAGCTAGATGTGTTGCAGGCTAAACAAAAGTAGATGGAAGCAGAGAAGGCCATGTCTATTTTCTTCCCTCAATGCAGGAAGAAGCATCCGTTGAAGGAATTTCCATTAAAATCCATGGAGACATGTGTGATATGTGAACAAAGTCATTCCACTAGCACTTTCCCGTCTCTTCCTGGATTGAAGATAGTCTTTTAGGGAACAAATGAAGAAGCATATAAACTTTATTTTATGGGATCAAGGAAACCATGGAAACCACGACTGCCGAACAAGGATCAAGGTATGCCTCAAGACCCATCTTAGTATTTTAATAATATGAATTTTGGTCAGCAGTCTATACCTTTTTCACCCCCTTGGCCGCAGTCTTACCAATATCCAATGCCCTGGAAACCCTAGTACTCTCAATCTGGTCCAAATTCTTTATGGTCCCGAAACTAGCTTGGACCTCATCGTTCTCCTTCATGACAGTTCTCCCAACCTATGCCACAACAAAAGCTACAACTACCTGCTAATGTGCCCAATAGTAATCCTCCTCTTCATCCTTAGCTGCTTGTCCAATCCAATCCAAATGCAAATAATAGAAGGGCTCAACAGGTTGAGACATTCAACCTCCATGCATATAGTATTTCCATTATGGAATGTAACAAATTAAATCTTCAATCTAGTCAAGTGGTCAATAATCAGACTTCACCAATAATTGTTGAACATACTGATGATGAAGTCTCAGAACTAGAACATAGAACGATAGGGGATGAGCTAGAACAAATTCCTATAAAGCAACAAACTCCTTCACAAACTATTGTTACTAGAGGATGTCAGGCTGGTCCACCCTATCTTGAGAGATTATCATTGAGCAGACAAAGTCGTCATCCTAAATTTGAATTTTTAGGGGAATTGCAGAATTGATTCATTAAAATTCTGTTACTTTAGGCTATGAAGGACGTACCGATTTATGCTAAGACAATTAAAGAGCACTGTTCTATGAAACC
Organism: Pinus taeda; assembly: GCA_000404065.3. Classification (NCBI taxonomy): domain Eukaryota; kingdom Viridiplantae; phylum Streptophyta; class Pinopsida; order Pinales; family Pinaceae; genus Pinus; species Pinus taeda. The sequence continues at coordinate 20,551 of APFE030504173.1, forward strand.
TGGCAGAAAATCAAAGGACCCACCTACTATTCATGTCATGGGTAAATTATCAAATTTAATGTTGGGTAAATCTATACCTGTCAAATACGGGGATCCTGGGAACCTAATTTTGACAGTACAGATTAGTGGGGTGGATATCCCAAATGTGTTGGTATATTAGGCGACCTCGATTAATGTTATAAACTCTGCAACCATAATTACCTTGGGTCTGTAGAACCTTAAATCAACTCCCACCATCCTAGAACTAACAGATCGGTCTACTATAAGACTAGTAGGGAAGTTGGAAGATATCACTATTTTGGTAGACTCATGGCAGTACCCCATTGACCTTTTGGTTTTACATACCCGAACCCTAGCTGGTGGACATCCTCTGATTTTAGGAATACCTTGGCTTGCAACGCAGATGATTACATTGGGTGTCGGTCTAGAAACATGGTAATATCCAATGGGGAAGTTACAAATAGCCTTATCCTTTATCCCCTGTAGAACCAAGTTCATCAAATAAACCCATATTTACCTTGATACAAAAGTCTCTACCTACGAAAGAGCCCACATATGAGAATGAAGAAGTTAGACCCATCCTTACCATCATCAAGGCTCTCTATTTTAAGGATGAAACAGAGGACGATGCCATTAGCACCTTTCTCAACAGTCCCGACTCAATTTCTGATTCAACCCGTAAGCTATTAGAAACTGTCATGAGCTGCAATGTTTAGGAATATATTGAACCAGAAACAGAAGTAGAAAACATTCCTAAAACTGTACCTCGTAATAGTATTCCTGTAGAAATTGAAACAGGGAAAACATTGAATATTAATCTTGACCTTTCAGACTCCCAATCTGAACAACTACTGAAATTCCTTCGAGAGCATAAAGAAGCATTTTCTTGGAATTATACTGATATGAGAGGCATCCCTACTGATTGATGTACTCATCATATATACATTAAAGGGGAATGTCAACCTAATAGGCAGCCACAAAGAAGAATGAATCTTGCCTTAATTATTTTTGTTAAAGATGAATTATATAAGCTATTAGATGTGGGTTTTATTTATCCGATATCAGACAGTCAATGGGTTTCCCCAATGGTCATTGTTCCTAAAAAGAACAAAAAGTGGCGGATTTGCGTTGAATATAGGGAACTATACAAATCAACTCAGAAAGACCATTTTCCCTTATCCTTTATTGACCAAGTTCTTCATACACTAGTCGGGAAGGAATTTTTCTCCTTTCTGGATGGGTTTAGTGGATAAAATTAGATACAAATAGCTCCCAAGGATCAAGACAAAGCTACCTTCACATGCCCTTTGGGAACCTTTACCTAACGAGTCCTTCCATTTGGCCTCTATAATGCACCTGCTATCTTTCAAAGGGCAATATTAGGAATTTTCTTTGATCTAGTTAATGATAGTGTTGAGATTTACATGGACGATTTCACCCCATATGGGGATTCCTTTACAGAAACTTTGAAAAACTTAGAGAAAGTAATTGAAAGATGCAAGAAAACACATGTTTTTCTTAGTACAATCAAATGTCATATGATGATGAAAGAAGGAATAGTGCTGGGACACTTTCTTTTAGCTACAGGAATTCGAGTTGATCCTGCGAAGGTAGAGGTAATATTAAATTTTCCTATGCCTAAGACATCGACATAGGTACAAAAAATTATTGGTTATGCTAGCTATTATAGGCGTTTCATATATTTTTTTCTAAAATAGCATTCCCACTTTTTCAGTTGCTACCTAAGGATGCAGAATTTGTGTGGACATATGAATGTGAAGCAACTTTTGTAGAAATCAAAGAACTAGTCTACAAGGCTCCGATATTATGTGGTCCTGACTAGAAGCTCCTGTTTCACATTGCTAATGATGCTTCTCAAATAACAATAGGGGCAGTTTTGGTGCAACAGGAGGACAAGAAACCGTACGCAATTTACTATGCCAGGAAGAATTTGACCCCTGCTGAATTAAAATATACGGTAACTGAAAAGGAGTTATTGGCTATCATTTATGCTATTAATAAATTTTGGCATTATATCATAGGGTATCCTACTTTCATGCACATTGATCATACAACTATCAGGTATCTGATGAACAAACCAATAACCCCTGGTAATGTTACAAGATGGTTATTGTTAACTCAATAATTTGATATTACCATTGTAAATAAATGAGGGAAAAATAATGTAGTCACAGATTTCCTATCTAGGATGGATACTAGTGATGAAGGTCAACCTATAGAGGATAGTTTTCCAGATGAACATCGTTTTAATTTCTACTCACACTCCATGGTATGCAGATATGGCTAACTATCTTACTATAGCAAAGGTGCCTTAACACTTTCCTTAGAGAACAATGAAGGATTATCCATCTGTTGACGGTGTTGGACCTGCCAACATGTCAGGGGATCTCCTTGATAATAATTCCCAATTAGACCTCATACGGTTTGGTGTAGGAGTCCTAGTAGTGGGTTGTATGGTAATCCATTAACCACGATTTTGCACAGAGGAAAGTAAGATAACTTTGTTGGTAGAAAGGGTGTGACATATGCAGTGAGCCAAGGAAGGTGCATGAAAGGTTCTAACACATGGGGGTTGAGATGAGTGCATCCCTTGGAAACCTGGGATAGCACGAATTTAAAAAGGGAAAAAACGAGCAAAGATGCATCACAACATGGAAGGAAATTTAGCTAGCAATCCAAAGTGATGGTTAAACCAATAGCACATTTCAGAAAGATTCATGCATACATACATAGAAAGATACACATGCACGCGTAAGAAAACATAGATACATATCATTTAGAGTAAAGCAGATAACATAGAATACAATACAACATAAGCATGAAATGTGTTGGCTCTTGTTATATTAACAAGTGTAAGTTCTAGTCATACAAAACATCCATGTCCAACTGCTAGTTCCGATAGTGGAATGTTATAGCCACAACCTCCTGCTCCTCCAAAGAGATGTACTAGCTCTGCGCAGTGGAGAAGCCAAGGCTCATTACAATACTATCCAAGCTCTCTCCAAGATAGTCTTATTGGAAGCTTGGTTGACAAAAAGCCTATACAATGAGTTATGAGGGACTATTTATAACAAAGGGTGGGGTGACCCTTGAAATTCCCCTTTGTGATTGTTCATCTACTCTCATGACTCTTCATCTACTCTACGACTCTTACATCCAACTATCGACACTTGAACTTACACTTGACAAGACATTACATTACAATGCACATGTACCCATGTGAGACAAAATGGCTTGAGAAAGCCATGCTAGACATCACTATGACTCAAACAAATGTTGGAAGACCAACTCTTTGACATCTTCATTGCAGTTGATAGTAGCGTACTGATGCCAAGACCGATAGTATGCAATGGTGTCTGTGTGCTCCAAGGTGACATGTTTCTGGAACCCGACTCTTGCCTCCATAACATCTGGGTACACTGCTCGAGCTCCTCTGTCCAACTCATTTGAAATCATGCACATCCTTGTATTCAATGCAAATGGACCAGTAACATACTTGTGAATGATGTTTGCACTGATGGGCAAGTTTGGGCTGGTGGCAATGTGCATCAACTCATCGAAGTACGAGTCAAGCTCTATTCAGACTTGTGCCTTTGTCTTTGCCTAGGTGAGAGTCCCAATAGATAGAATCACATGTGCACACACCACAACATCCATACTCTTGAATACACATGCATGGGAAGCCTGTATACTAGTGATGAGCTGCGGGAGATATTCATAGTTCCAGATCTGACTCCAGATACGTGCCTTCAGCTCAACCTCTCTAGGCTTCATCATCTTAGGCAAGTGAAGCGGGGCTCCCTTATATCTCATCGTCCATGTTTGCATGCAATCAATAGTAGCATGCACATTCACCAAGATACATTCTCTTCTAACACATCGCTGTTGCGACCTATTGAGATGGACGACTGCCTTATGCATGGTACTAAACTTGGAATATAATGCTCGCATGCCTATGTCGAGGGACAACACTTCATCTAGTATTTTTCCTTCTTCAGTTTTGCTTGGGTGGATTCTGTAACCAACTATCCTCCTTTCTTGGCCGTCTGTAATACCTTAGCCATTCGATCATTCTCAACTATCATAAAGTGAACACTTGAGCTAGTGGCTTCGGCATACACTTTGGTAGCATCGGCCAAGGCTGCTGCATGTTTGCACACGTTAGACATGATCAATAGTTCCTCAACTTGCGTAGGAGATGTATGATAATTCAGAGTTGACTCCTTGTGAGACTAAACAACTCTTTGTTGAGACTCCTCGAATGAGATGTTGTGCATCTGTCCTTTCTGGCTGATTTCCAAGGATCTCAGTGCCTCCTTAGTCGCTTGAGACTTTCTCATCTTCTGGATGTGGTGTAGTAGGTAATTCGACCTCTTGGTGATGATGCACGAGGTCAATGTTTTGTTCCAATACCTGTTGCTCCATATCTGTATCCAACTGCTAAAGTGCTTTCTCTATCTCACGAGAAAAGTCTTGCTCCTGCGATGGTTCGTCCTGTTTGCCTAATGCCAGCTGTTCTGATAAGTCCACTACTTGTACGGGTGTTGTTTCATCCATCTGCACATGTTGTGCCCCCTATTGTGCTGTGATTCCCTCTCTTGTTTGCAAAACTCTTGTTCCTTTTGGAGTTGCTCCTTGAACTCATGCAACTCCTTCTTTGTTTCCTCCATTCTCCATTTATCCCTCCACCTTTGCGTGATTCACTTATTGAGCTATTGTCTCTTTGACTCTATAGCCATAACTGCTTTCTCTACAAGTGGATTTTCTTGGAACCTACAACTTTTCTCTTCCTCCATGCAATTGAGAATCTTTCTCTTTCCCTTGTCGTGCACTGGTATGTTGACCTCTACTGTTGCTGCTGCTTCTAGTGCCCTCTAGGATCCTGCTTTACATTGCTTCGCTAACCACTCCACAGTGAAGCTGACCTGTTCATTGGGTCTGGAGAAACTGTAGCAATATTTCCATGGGTCCTCCTCCACCCAATGAAATTCCCCATGGATCCAGTTGAACTGTAGTCTCGTGCGGTGATATTTCACATGAAAATGTGGGTCATATGGATTCTAACTTCAGAGGTTGAATGGGTACTTCTTCATCTATTATGATTCCACATCCACTTGGCTTGAAACTTCGGATCTCGTATAACCCAATCCACAACGGAAGAGTGGGCCAAATTTCCTTCTTCTTCTGGTATAGTCTAGCTATCAATCCTACTGCTATGTGATATTCTACTTCCTACATGACGAGTATGTCCAAGGAAAAATTCGATAGAACATGTTGAGGCTTCTCCTCAGTGTACATTCGTATGAAGGTGTTGGGTGGTGAGGCATACCAATCAACTATGTCTATCAGTGCCTCCATTTCTTCCTTTGACATGTAGGGTGGATCCTGTTCTAATATCATCTTGTAGATCAGGGTGACAAAATAATCAGACAGTTGTGTGATAACTTCTCTAAAGCTGCATTTGGACAACAACTTACAACAAGTGTTCACAACAGTCTCTAATATTGACCATGCCTACTTCAAGCTTGGGAACTCCTGTCAGGCACAGATTGCATCCAAGATATAGGCGGACATGTAGATCTCTGGTTGCATACCTTTGGGTGGCTGTCAAGCCCTTGCTACCTATTCATTCAGCTGATGAGCCAACATACTAGACCAATTGTATGGTTTTCCCTCTTTGGTGAGTTGGTCCAATGGGATCACCTAACTCCGTGGTAAGGTTTCTGTGCTTTCTTGGCCATACAGTCGACATGCAAAAATGACCAAGTATTGATAGGCCTTCCACAGTATCTTCGTCTTGTAGATCTAGTTGGGTGTCATCTTGAATCTAGCTGGCTCCTTTACACAGTTCTTTAGAATGTCTTTGGAGTTGGCATTATTGCTGGGTAAGATGAAGGGAGCGTCCATGATAGTTATGGGCTCCGACATCTGATATATCTCATCATAAACCTCTACCCTAAAGGTTGCAATCTTCATCTCACTAAAACTGCTCAAGGTCATCATCTCAGGATTAGTGTACGAGACAATCTAGTGTATCATGTCCACAAATGGGAACACGAGGTATATGCATGTAATCTGGTACAAGCCAGACTTGTGAATGTTCATGTATATTTGGCGGTCTATGAGGTCTCCCCCAAAAATGTGCCTGTAAATGCATCATTGACCTCTTGCCATTTTAGCTTGATGTCCTTGTCTAGAATCAACTTTTTATCTTCATAGATCAGTAGACTTGAGGACACTCTCTCAACTGTTGCTCTAGTTTCACTTTCGTCAGTGTCCTTTGATCCTACTCTCTTGGAGGCCATTGATCTTATACTGCTAAGAGGCGGATGAACACCTATGAGATCTGGAGAGAAACCGACATGCATGGCAAGAAATATGTCAGTGAAAACCAAAGTAAATTGGAGGAATGACATAACACATACATGGGGAAAGACTGGAAAGTATTACGCAATTTATTCTGGGAGGCTGAGTGACTGACTGCTAGAACTGCACAAAAGGCAATCTCGACTATGTCAGAGGCAAGACTGGTTGTTGGAATTACGCAATGCACAATCTAGGCTTACTACTGACTTCAGAGTCAGTGACTTCATTGCGTAATTTTCTGGGCCATCAGTCACTGTCCCTAAGGATTGTGCAAAGCAGGCCTGGGAAATAGCTGCTGGGCAGAAATGCACATTTCTGGAGAGGAAGGCAGAGCCTTCCCTCTCAGGATTGCGTAATGCTGTCTTGGTGAGGCATTGTTCGGGCCAAGGCTGCCTAGACCCGTCGATGGGCAACTGAATGCAAATGTGAGAGCGATTGCATGGAGATACTAAATGTAAGAAGAAGTGATTGATCATGCATGCAAATAGTGAATGAAAGATTTATAAATAGAACAACATGAATGTGGGTGAAGTGAGTCGCTAAATCAGTGACCATTCATGCAAAACAATTTCATGCATGCGATAGCAGTGAGATAGAAACGAAAACTAAAACAATGCTAGTATAAGCTAGTATGCTTTTAAAAGATAGCAAGTGTTCAAAGAAATCAAGAAAACGACACCCACACAAGAGAAAACACAAAAGGTGACATAAATGTTGAAAAAGACAAGTTGAGACCACTTACGCATGAATAGTTGAGTCAGATGTGTCAAAGAGTCCTGGATGTGCTATGGGATGTTAGAGCTCCAAGATCAATGTTAAAGAATGAGCTCTAACGCGTCAAATAAATAAGTTTGGGGTCATGACGTGCATGCCACAAATCTAGGAAAAAGTGACATTTGGAGAAAAGATTCTAAAACAGTCTTTGCATGTAACCTCCAGCCGCTAAAAATAGCTCCCTGAATCATGGGATGCCTTTGCATGTTTCCTTTTCTATTCTGGGAAAGATCAAGCCATGCATGCAAGTTAAGTTTCCTTGGTCCGAGGTGGAACTGGTCAACCCAACTGCACATGCAAGAGGCTACTAAACTACTAGGAGAAAATATGCATTTTTGGATGGGAGCTGGGCTAACTACCCAGTATATTTGTGTAATTTCTGGGAAGAGCAGCTGACTGCCGCCCAGGATTACGCAATTCCTGGGCTGAGTAGCTCTGCTAGGAAGAATTGCGTAATTTTTTGGATGAAGCCTGACTGGCAGAATTGCACAATTCTAGAGCCCAATAGGTTGTCAGATAGAATTATGCAATTTATGGAAGGAAGGCTAGTTTCCCTCTAGAATTGCAAAATTTCTTAAAGGAGCTACTCAACCTGCAACTGGACCAAGTCTGGAGAAATAACTTGTGAGGGGAATTCATCTAGCTCTTATAGACAGACTGCCTTTCTGCAAGAAAATTATTGAAGCTTGTGTACTTGATGAAGCAATATATGGTGGTGTAAAAGGTTGGTAGGGAGGCTCCGAAACAAAGCTATGTAAAAATTTTGGAGGGTGGTTGTAGCTGCTGCAATACTTTGCGACACACTGGTAGAACTCTAACTCTCTGAATGGACCTTGTTCATGAAAAACAATTCTAACACCTCCGAAAGTATTGTCTAGTTCTTAGTTCGTCTTGGTTTCACACTAGCCTGATTGTAAGATGTAGCATTTGCCAAACTCTTGGTCGAATGACACATATTCGAAGCCAAGGAAACACAGTTGTTTCGATTGGGTTGAGGGGTATATTGGTGCACAAGGAATATAATTGTCAGAGTCTTAGTTTTATCTCTGGTGTTACTTCATTGCCAGCAGGCCTGGATAGCACCCTGATGGAGTCACGCAAGAACACAAGCATTTCTCCACTACTAGCGAGCCTGGTTAGTACCCCGATGGAGTTACTTGAGTCACCTCTCTAAGGAAGAAGCCTTTCTCTTCTTTCACCCGATCCATTTTTAATTTTTTGAAATTTTCACTTTTCATTTTTCATTTTCATTTTATAATTGTGCATAGCAATTATTCATTTCAGAGGCAGAAGAGGGATCCTTACTTATTTAGAGTAGAAGAGGTTGTTCCTTCATAGAAGCAGTTTATTATATACCTCTAACTAGCTTGTTAAGTTTTCCCCCCTCACCTTACTATACTTGACTAAGATGACATGGGTTAACCCAAAAACAATAGACTAGAATAGGTGATACTAGTTAGTGTGTAGACGTTGTGTTTTCACCAAGGTTCACCTTGAACATTACATATTTTCCTTCTACACATCATAGACTAAAGATAACAAGTTCATCATACAGAGGCATGAAGACAGATAACCAAGTAGTGATAGCAGTACAAGGCCTCTTGTATTTTACCTAGCTTGTCTCAAGAGTCACACATGGTTTCATGTGAAACTAACATATGAACAAAACAGGAAAACAAACAACAAAGCAAAGTACAAGCAAAAGCGAATGTGAAAGAAAAGTGAGTAAGAAAACAAGCAAGCGGACAAACAAACAAACAAAACAAGTAAGAAAACAAGCATTCAAGCAAACCAACTAAAAGCAAACACTACTCATACTCCTAAGCTAACGGTGCATGGGCTTGATCACGTGAAGTGATATTTCCAATGCAGCCACTGGTGCAATGGTTGACCCATGTTGGTGAAGGCTTGGTCCACGAGCAACCCAGTTGTGCAAATTAGCAAACAAGAAATATATAACAATGAAGACAAACACACTTCATGTTTCAAAGTGCCCATGGGACATAAGTGAGTGCAAGTGCATGACGAGTAGTCCATGGACTTATCACGGTGTTGTGCAACATTGTGTGCAACTTTGAAGCATACACATACTCTTGACTATGACATGCAAGAAAACAAAAGAAACAAAGACAAGTTGAGTCAACGCGTGCTTGCAATGTAAGATTCCTCTAATGCATCAGTGATGGGATCGTGCAGTTCGAGTGGAGGAAGCATGATCTGTGTGTGAGATTGATCTGCAATGCATATAGATGAGTAATGAGGAGCCTCGGGTGATTGTATAATTTCCTAATCGAAAGTGAAACTAACCCCAAGAGAGTGAGGGTCTGACATAACCATCAGCTCGGTCTGAAGTGCCTTGACAATCTTGGGTGTTTCGACTTCATCATCAGATATATCATCATAAACCGATGGCTTCAAAAAATCAACTGCGATAGAATCATGATCGTGATCGAATATGGGAGTAAATGGATCACGACAACCATGATCAGAAAAAATCAATGATTTCATCGGCATCCTCATGATCTGATGAATCAAACAGAGGGGTACATGAGAAGCAAACAAATTCATCCTCTGTGTTTATGGAAAAGGTAGATGAAAAATCGAGTGGATTTTCAATGAATAACTCATCCTCTCCGTTGTCAGATGATGGACTGACATCCAGTATGTCTTGCGAGTGATCAAGAATGGGTACATCCATGGATGAAGATACACATGTGAAATCATGGATGTTAGGTTCACCAAAGATGTCAGGAAAGAATGGAGGGAGCTTAGATGGAAGGGAGTCATCCTTCATCGAGTGTGGATGCTCAAGCTCCCAGTCATACTCTTCACAAATGATAGCGCATGTTGGTTTTGCAACACCAACTCCGTCAGTGGCTTGATCCTCGTTAATAAAAAGTGTAGAGTCCATAATGGAAGAACACAAGACAGTATCATTCGGAGGATTAGCCAAGTATGAAGATGGAAGTTTTGGAACAAAATGCATGTGACAACTTGATGGAATCACAACCAAATCTGTGCGAAAATTAAGCGAAGTGATGTTGGGAGAATGTGACAGTTGAACAAATGTGCGAGCATGTTCTCGCACATCACTCTATAGTGGTGGAGTTGTTTGATGAGGGGATGGAAGATAGTCACTTGTGATAGTGACAACATCTGTCTATGATTGTGTAACTCCATTACTGAAGAATACTGAGCAAGGCTTGATTTCAAAATTCTTCTTGGGATGAGTAGATTTCTTAACATAGTACTCGAATCGGTCTCAAAGATAGAAAAATTTCATCTGGAACTTCGGAGCTTGAAATTGCAAATCATGGAAGCATTACCGAAAATCCATAGTCGATTCATGCAGAGCCTTCCTTTGTTGTAACAGTTTTTGGTCAAGATGGTTTGGATCAAAATGATAGAAAGTGTCTTCAATGAGATCACAAAAGTGCTGAAGTGAGTGCACACTATTCGCTGGTAGGTTGCACAACCATCAATGTGGAGATTCACGAAGTGTGTATGCAAGTAGAAAGTTGGCCTATTCGTCAGAACACCCATCTTCCTCATGAAACATGGAAAGAAAGTCATGTAAGAACTCAGGCTAGGCCACTTTGCCTTCACCATCATACGTGTAAGTGGACAAGAGATCAAAGAAATCCCTCATGATGGTGACATATTTGTGATGCGAAAAAAATCATGGAGGGAGTAGAGTGTATGACTCCATGATAGATATGCAAAGGTTTAAAACAAGATGAGAGGACAAAACTTGTCATTTGGCCCTCCTTCTCATGCTAGAAATGTTGACGGCGTTGGACCCACCAACATGTCAGGGGATATCCTCGGTAATAAGTCCCAATTAGACCTCAGATCATTTGGTGTAGGAGTCCCAACAGTGGGTCGTATGGTAATGCCTTGACCACGATTTCACATAGAGGCAAGTAAGATAACTTTGTTAGAAGCAAGGGTGTGACATATGCCATGAGCCAAGAAAGGTGCATGAGAGGTTCTAACACACGGGGATTGAGATGAGTGTGCCCCTTGGAAACCTATGATAGCACGGAGTTAAAAAGGGAACACACGAGCAAAGATGCATCATGACATGGAAGGCAAGTTAGCTAGAAATCCAAAGTGATGGTTAAACCAACAACACATTTAAAAAAAATTCATACATACATACACAGAAAGGTATACATGCGTGTGTAAGCAAACATATACATATCATTTAGAGTCTAGATAGCATAAAATGCAATACAACATATGCATGAAAAGTGCTAGTTCTTGTTATATTAAGAAGTGTAAGTTCCAGTCATACAATACATCCATGTCCAACCACTAGTTCTGACAGTGGAACGTTACAACTAAAACCACCTCTCCTCCAAAGAGATGTACTAGCTTTGCACAGTGGAGAAGCCAAGGCTTGTTACAATACTTTCCAAGCTCTCTCCAAGATAGTCTTATCGAAAGAATGGCTGACCAAAAGCCTATAAAATGAGTTAAGAGGGACTATCTATAACAAAGGATGGGGTGACCCTTGACATTCCCCTTTGTGACAGTTCATCTACCCTCATGACTCTTCATCTACTCTATGACTGTTACATCCAACTATCGACACTTGAACTTACACTTGACAAGACGTTATATTACAATGCACATGTACCCATGTGAGACAAAATGGCTTGATCAAGCCATGCTAGACATCACTATGACTCGGACAACTTCTGGAAGACCAACTCTTCAACATCTTCATTGTTGTTGATAGTACCGTACTGATGCCAATACTGGTAGTCCTTGATAGTGTCCATATGCTCCAAGGTGACATCTTTCTGGAACATGACTCTTGCCTCCATAGCATCTAGGTACAATGCTTAGTCTCCTTTGTCCAACTCGTTTGAAAGCATGCACATCATTTTATTCAATGTAGCTGGACCAACAACATACTTGTGCATGATGTCTGCACTGATGGGCAAGTCTGGGCTAGTGGCAATGCACATAAACTCGTCAAAGTACAAGTCAACCTCTATTCTGACTTGTGCCTTTTCCTTTGCTTGGGTGAGAGTCCCAATAGATGGGATCACATGTGTGCACACCACAACATCCATACTCTTGAATACACATGCATGGGAAGCCTGCATACTAGTGATGAGGTTTGGGAGCTCTTCATAGTTCCGGATCTGACTCCGGATACGTGACTTCAGCTCGACCATTCTAGGTTTCATCATCTTAGGCAAGTGAAGTGGGGCTCCCTTGTATCTCATCGTCCATGTTTGCATGTAATCAACAAAAGCATGCACGTTCGCCAAGATACGTGCTCTTCTAACACATTTTTTCTGCCATCCTTTGAGATGGATGAATGCCTTGTGCATAGTACCAAACTTGGAATACAATGGCCACATGACTATGTCAAGGGACAACACTTCATCTAGTATTTCCTTCTTTAATTCTTCTCGGGCAGATGTTATAACCAACTCTCCTCCTTGCTTGGTTGTCTGTAGTTCCTTAGCCATTTTTTCATTCTCAGCTATTAGAAAGTGAACACTTGAGCTAGTGGCTTCGACATACACTCTGGTAGCATCAGCTAAGGTTGTTGGATGTTTGCGCACACCAGGCACGATCACTCATTCCTCAACTTGTTCAGGAGATGTATGATCATCCAAAGTTGACATACTACGAGACTGCACAAATCTATGTTGAGACTCCTTGAATGAGATGTTGTGCATCTCTCCTTCCGGCTAATATCAAAGGATCTTAGTGCATACTTGGCCACTTGAGACTTGCTCATCTTCTGGATGTGGTGAATTAGGTAAGTCGACCTCTTGGTGATGAGGCATGAGTTTGATGTCTTGTTCCAATTCCTGATGCTCCATATCCATATCTAACTTTGAAGTGCTTGCTCTATCTCATGAGATAATTCTTGATCCTGCGATGGTTCACCCTGTCTGAATGATGCCAGTTTTTCTGATAAGTCCATTACCTATACGAGCACTGTTTCATCTATCTGCACATGTTGCACCCCCTATTGTACCTGTTGTTGTTGTGCTTCCCTCTCCTGTTTGCATAGCTCTTGCTCCTTTCATAGTTGTTACTTCAACTCATGCAACTCCTTCTCTGTTTCCTTCATTCTCCGTTTCTCCCTCTCCCTTTGCGCGATTCTCTTATCGTGCTGTTTCCTTTTTGCCTCTATAAAAATAGTTGATTTCTCTACAAGTGGATCTGCTCGGAACCTACAACTTTTCTCTTCCTCCATGTGATCGAAAATATTTCTCTTTCCCTTGTCACACACCGGTATGTTCACCTCTACTGCTGCTACTGCTTCTAGTGCCCTCCAGGATGTTGCTTCACGTTGCTTCGCTAACCACTCCACAACAAAGCCGACCTATTCATTGGGACTGGAGAAATTGTAGCAATATTTCCATGGGTCCTCCTCCACCCAATGAGATGCCCAGTGGATCTAGTTGAACTTTACTCTCATGTAGTGATCTTTCATAAGACAATGTGGGTCATAAATATTGTAACTTTGGAGGTTGAATGCGTACTTATTCATTTGTTTTGCTTTGACATCCACTTGCTTGAAGCTCCAAGTCTCATATAACCTAATCCATAATGGAAGAGTGGGCCAAAGTGCCTTCTTCTTCCGGTGCAGTCTAGCTGTCAATCCTACCGAGATGTGATATGCTACTTCCTGCATGATGAGCATGTCCAAGGAAAACTTTGGTAGAACATGCAGAGGCTTCTCCATAGTGTACATTTTTATGAAGGTGCCGGACGGTGAGGCATACCGTTCATCTATGTCTATCAGTACCTCCATTGCTGCCTTCGACATGCATGGTGGATCTTGTTCGAACATCATCTTGTAGACTGGGGTGACAAAATGATCATATATTCGTGTGATAACTCCTCTAAAGCTGCATTTGGACAAAAACTTATAATAAGTGTTCACAACAGTCTCTGATGGTGACCATGCCCACTTCAAGCCTGGGAACTCCCGTCAGGCACAAATTGCATCTAAGATATAGTCAGACATGTAGATCTCTACTTGCATACCTTAGGGCAGCTGTCGTGCCCATGTTACATGTTCCTTCAGCTTATGAGCCAACATACCAGACTAGTTGCGTGGTTTTCCCTCTCTAGCCAGTTGGTCCAGTGTGATCACCCAACTCTGTGGGAAGGTTTCTGTGCTTTCTTGGCCATATAGTCGACATGTGAAAATGAACAAGTATCGATATGCCTTCCGCAATATCTTCTTCTTGTAGATCTATTTGGGTGTCATCCTGAATCTAGCTGGCTCCTTTACCCATTTCTTTAGAATGTCTCTGGAGTTGGAAGTGTTTCTGGGTAAGCTGAAGGGAATGTCCATGATAGTTACAGGCTTCGACATCTTATACATCTCATCATAATCCTCTTCCCTGAAGGTTGCAATCTTTATCCCACTGACACTGATTAAGGTCATTGTCTCAGGATCAATGTGCGAGATGATCTAGTGTATCATGTTTGCACATGGGAACACGGGGCATCTTCATGCAATCTGGTACAGGCCGGAATTGTGAATGTTCACGTATACCTGGCAGTTTTCGAGGTCTTCCCAAAATGTGCCTGTAAATGCATCATTGACCTCTTGCCGTTTCATCTTGATGTCCTTGTCTATTATTAGCTTAGTATCTTCATAGATTGGTAGACTTGAGGAAACTCGCTTAACTGCTGCTCCAGTTACACTTCCATCAGTGTCCTTTGATGATTCTCTCTTGGAGGCCATTGATCTTGTACTACTAAGAGGAAGATGAACACCTGTGAGATTTGGAGACAAAGCGATATCCATGGCAAGAAATTTGTCAGTGAAAACCAAAGAAAATTGGAGGAATAACATAACACATACATGTGGAAAAACTGGAAAGGATTACACAATTTTTTCTGGGAGGCTGAGTGACTGGCTACCAGAACCATGCAAAATGAACTTTGGGCTATCTGGGAGGCAAGACTGGATGCTGGAATTGCACAATGCACAATTCAGGCTAACTACTGACTGTTGGAATTGCGTAATACACAAATTGAGTTAGCAATGACTATAGGCTTAATGACTGCATTGCACAATCTTCTAGGCCAGCAGTCACTAAGGATTGCACAAATCAGGCCTGGTAAATAGCTGTTGGGTAGAAATGCGCATTTTTGAAGAGCCTTCCCTCTCACGATTGCGCAATGCTATCTTGGTGAGGCACACTCTGGGCTAAGGCTGCCCAAACTTGCCAACATGCAACTGAATGCAAAAGTGAAAGCGATTACATGGCGATACTAAATGTAAGCATAAGTGATTGATCATGCGTGTAAATAGTGAATGAAAGATTTAGAAATAGAATAACATGCATGTGGGTGAAGCGAGTCACCGAATCAATGACCATTCGTGCAAAACAATTTCATGCATGTGACAACAGTGAGATAGCAATGAAAACTGAAACGGTGCTAGTACAAGCTAGCATGCATGTAAATGACAACAAGTGTTCAAATAAATCAAGAAAACAACACTCACACAAGCGAAAACACAAAAAATGATGGAAATGTTGAAAAAGACAAGTTGAGACCATTTACCGTGAATAGTTGAGCTGGATGTGTCGAAGAGTCCTAGATGTGATGTGGGATGTCAGAGCTCCAAGTTCAATGTGAAAGAATGAGCTCTAATGCATCGAATAAATAAGTTTTGGCTCATGACGCGAATGCCACAGATATAGGAAAAAGTTACATTTTGAGGAAAGATTCTAAAACGATTTTTGCATGTAATCTCCAACTGCTAAAAATAGCTCCCTGAATCATGGGATGCCTTTACATGTTGCCTTTTTCTATTCCGGGAAAAATCAAGCCATACATGTAAGTCAAGTTTCCTTGGTCCTAGGTGGAACTGGTCAACCCAACTGCACATATAAGAGGCTGCTCAACTGTTGGGAAAAAATGCGCATTTCTGGATGGGAGCTAGGCTGACTTCCTATGAGACTTGCACAATTTTTGGGTAGAGCAACTGACTGCTGCCCAGGATTGCATAATTCCTGGGCTGAGAAGCCCTGTTGGGAAGAATTGCACAATTTTTTGGATGATGCCTGATTGATAGAATTGCACAATTCTGGAGCCTATTAGGCTGCTAGACAGAGTTGCACAATTTCTAGAGGGAAGGCTGGTTTCCCTCTAGAATGGTGAAATTTCTTGAAGGAGTTGCTCAGCCTACAGTTGGACCAAGTGAGGAGAAACAACCTGTGAGGGGAATGCATCAAGCTTTGATAGATAGGCTCTCTTTCTGCAAGAAAATCACTAAATATTGTGTATTTGACGAAGCAAGACATGCTGCTATGAAATGTTGGTAGGGAGGCTCCAAAACGAAGATAAGGAAAATTTTTGGAGGGTGGTTGTAGTTGCTACAACACCATCATATTGCTCGTTATTCATGGATAGAGGGATATCTCTTTTACACATAATCTGACCAGCAAATCCAACGCTGCATAAGTTGTGGTAACATCTATGATGTCTTGAAAGATTCTCATGATAACCGCTATGGGGGACATTTTGCAGATGAGAGGACATGTCATAAGGTGTTACAAATGGGATACTATTGGCCTTCTATTTTTTGTGATGCAAGGAAATATGTTAGAGGGTGCGATAGTTTCCAGTAGATGGGTCAACTTAGTTGGGAAAATGAAATGCCATTACAACCCCAACTAGCTCTTGACTCCTTTGAAAAATGGGCTATCAATTTAGTTGGGCCATTTAATCTGCCTTCACAACAAAAAGTTCACATTCTGGTTTGAACGTATTACGTGACAAAGTGGGTAGAGGCCAAGGCTGTTGCGAAAGCAATATAACAAGTTTCCTCAGAATTTTTATTTGAAGAAATTCTTGCATGGTACGGAGCTCCTAGAGAGATAGCTTTAGATGGAGGGGAACAATTTACATCACATCTGATAGCAGGACTTATGAAAAAGTATGGAATTAAGCATAGGGTAACATATCCATAACAACCTTAGGTGAATGGTCAAGTCAAAAGAACAAACAAGGTACTAGAGAATATTCTTACAAATACTGTAGTGAACCATTGCCGGAATTGGGCTGAAAAGCTTCCTAAGGCACTATGGGTGTATAGAAAAACATGGCAAAACACAACATGGTTTTCACCATACGAGCTATTCTATGGGAAATCCCCTTTTTTTTCTGGTGTAATTTGAAAATAAGATGCTCAAGATAACCCTTGAAGTAGGTTTAGATCTTCCAGAGGCCCAGAAACACTGACTGGAAAAGTTGAATGAGTTGGATGAAATTCATTTGGTAGCTATCCAGAATACTACTGCAATCCAGCAGCAGTGACTTAAATGGATGATAGAAAATCCATTAAGAAAAAGGTGTTTCAAAGAGGAGATTGGACATTACTCTATGATTCTCGGTTCAAGAATTTTAAGGGAAAACTCTGTTCCAGGTGGATGGGACCATATGAAGTTGACACGATGTTCGATAATGGGATTGTTAGACTTATAACAATTGATGAGGCACATACTCCTTTAATCGTAAATGGACATCACCTCATATTATATCACCATCCAACTTCAAGAGACTTCTCTATTAAATATCTCTCTGATAACTCTGGTTTTGAAGTTATGAGTGCAAGGAATTCCTCCTCTACACACATGATCTAAAAAAAAAAATGCAATAATATATATCTATATATCTAATATAATAAAATGTTGTTACTACTCTATCATTCTTTTTTCCTGCAAGTCTCTCACTGGTGTTGATACTTTGATCATGACAATTTTGTCTGAGTACTTCATTGGTGTTGTTACTCCTCTGGTGTTGTTACTCTAATCATGGAAATTTTGTCTAAGTACGTCAGTGGTGTTGTTACTCCTTCGATGTTGTTACTCTGATCATGGTGATTGTCTAAGTACTTCACTAGCACTGTTACTCCTCTAATGTTGTTACTCCATTGCAATTTTTTCTAAGTACTTCACTGGTGCTGTTACTCCATCACAATTTCGGTCTAAGTATTTGGTGTTGTTACTTTGTCGCGATTCCGACTAAGTGTTCAAGCAATGTTGTTACTCCTTGGGTGTTGTTACTCCCCCGATATTGTTACTCCTCAAGTGTTGTTACTCCCTCCGATGATGTTACTCCTCCGCTGTTGTTACTCCATTAAGGTAGGTCACGAGGTACGTCCCCGATCGAATTTATGGATTTGATTGATAATTCATTTGACATGACCTAATGTGAGTGAGGAAGGTCATCCCTTAGTTGGGGGGAGGTACTATAATAAATGAAAAAGATGCCATAATGACTTGCTATTATCATTATTAAACATTGTGCTAAGTGCGTATACTCCATGATTTTCCACCATACTTTGCACGATTACCCATATGCATCGAGAATTGAAGTTAGTACTATTGTACTAATGAACGGTCCTCCGCAATGCTGCGAAGTAATTACACAATTACCACTCATTATTACCATTATCCGCCATGATTTTTCTATATTTCACCATTATCATCCCAGTTTTCACTCTCATTACACCCCATCGCTATCATAATATAAATATACTTGTTGACACTCCTCCTCGATGGTCTGTTGTCACTCCGAAGTACTATTATAGAGCTGTTGCAGAATGGGTGGGAAGGTTGCAAGACATGAACCATAAAACACAAAGCGGTTCGACACAATGCAGATGTTTGGCAAGTCTTCTTGGATGCAGGATGGCATGTGTATTTTGAGAGGCTACAAGGATTTGACGAAGCTATCATAGTTGAATTTGCGTTAAACTTGGAAGGAAATCATTCTAAAGTCCATGGGTGGGATATTTTTGTTATGGAGGAATATATTTCAATTGCTAGCAGGTTGCAGCAAGGAGGTTAGAAATGGTTCTCTTGGAAGTCTCCTATTCCAGAGTTCCCATAAATTTTTTTGCAGGCTGTTGGTACAGTGGTCCAGAAAGGAAGAGGGTATGATCGTAAATCTCTGCCATACCCATGGGCTAAGGTGGTGTATTTTTTATGAGGTATGTTACCTACAAAGGCCGATTTCTACACTGTTTAAATACCATTTCAAAATCCTTTCATGCCTTCGGTTTTGGCATGCGCAGGTTCATTCTTTATACATTCCATACTTTTTATGGAGCAACCCTCACTTAATGGTGCAATTTGCCTGCTGGTCTCGACAACCATTAGCGGTTCTCACAAATCATGGGTTGGTTAGATTATTGGTGGTGCATGCTCTATCTTGAACCTCCGTGGCTTGGCCACAATTCACTGAGCTAGTAAAGGAAGAACTTGCGGGTATGTTGCTTGCAAGGGAAGAGGAAGAAGAATTAGCAACGAAAGAAGAGGCCACAGAAAACATTGTTCCAATGTTACCTATTGGCCCAACATAAATAGACACAATGGAGATAGAAGAGAGTGTAGTCGACACTGCTCCACAAGAACCAACGTTGACTGCCAATTTAAGAGAATAATCACACCCTTGGATGCAGTTATAGGTGGCATTGACATACAAGAACCAACATCACTTGTCCAAGCAATTGAAGAAATTTTGGTTGAAAATGTAGGTGGTGCTAACACACAGGAACCAACATCACCTCTCCAAGCAATTGAAGAACCTTTGGTTGAAAATATAGGTGGTGCTGACACACAAGAACCAACACCACCTATTCAAGCAGTTGAAGAACCTTTGGATGGAAATGTAGGTGGTGCTACCACATAAGAACTAGCACCACCTACTCAAATGCATGTGGAACCTTTGGAGGAAACAAGGGCCGCAGTCAACACTACTCCCCAAGAGCCAGTGTCAGTTAGTTGGGCAGAATGATGATTTAGAAGAAGCACAGGCAGAAGGAGAAAAAGGGAGCATAGAATAGTCAATGAACATAGAAGAAGAGGAAGGAGGGTCTACGTTAGCAACCAATGAGAGAATGAAAATTGATGAAATTATTACTCGCTCTCCTTTTCTTGCATCTTTGCTAAAAGGGGAAAGGAAATTTCATTCCCCTAGATGCATGGAGAAAGAATAAGCTTCTCCCTTGATCCTAAAATTTGTTGGGATAGTTAGAGGCACCATTATCGACATTGTTACTCAAAAACCAATGTTGACTGGTGAAATAATTGAGAAAATTGAAGGGTTGGTGGTCGGCACTGCCACACAAGAACTAGTGTTGATCGGAGGAAAAAATGAAGAAGCTATGATTGGTACTACTTCTACAGAAACAATTTCTGAGCAGATGGAAGAGGATGTTTCTGATCAGAGTAACCCGCAAGGGCTAGAGACCATTCTTGAGAATATGGAAGAGGATGTTGCTGACAAGACTAACTCACCAGTGCTAAGAACCATTCTTGAATAGATGGAAGAGGATGGTCGGGTAGCAGAACAACCACAAGAAGAGGGTGTCAAAGAAACTAGCCCACAAGACCTTGCGGTGAATCCATAGCCACAAAGGGAAGACGTAGTGATCTTGAGACCCGAAGAAGGAGATGGTGGGACTATTCCCCGATTCGAGGAACAAACAAAAGAAATTAGAGTAAAACAAGGACCAGTTGAGGCTTTGTCAACATCAACCTGCCAAGCCTTGGACTAGTTATGAGACCTTTGGAAGAGGTTGGTATCAAACATGAATTCATCGAGCAATGCACAAGAAGGAGACCCCCTCTTAAGGAAATATATCAGGCACAATTAAGAGAAAACATGTAGTTGAAATTGGAAATCATTAAATTGAGAAAGCATGTACAATGCTTACAAAGGAGAGTGAGGAAGCATAGAAAAATGCTTTGAAGCCCTGGCCTAAAACTATTTCAGTGGCAGCACAGACTGAAGATAGGCACATGACTTCAATGAGTACATAGACAAAGTCATTTTTGCATGTGATCAAGGCATGAGAGTTTGTCATGACTGCGGAAATTCAGAAGTGGCAAGCTACAATAGCTCACCTTCAATGGGGGACCATTCCTTTGGAAGCCCACCAGGACGGAATAAGGGAAATTTGTGAGCAAGCTACGAAAATAGTCTCCAGATACATAGAACAGATAAAGAAGAAAAAGTGGAAGCAAGAGAGACAACAAAAGTGAATTGAGGGACTGGAAGAACAAGTGAAGCTATTAAAGGCTGATAAGGAAGAAATGTTTACTTTGGCATAAAGGTAATGGCTTATAGACCCCCTTCTCACAGCTATGCTTTGTTCCTCCATGAACAATATCTATTATTTTGTTTAAAAAGTGTCCGCTAGGAGCTCAATCATGAGATGGAAGATTCAATGCAGTTTTTGCGCATCTTGAGATGCCAAAATATTCTAGATCAGCACTTGATGTGTGAGTTATACATGCATGACTACTTTCTGGGCAATGATCAATCATTTAAACTAGTGCCATATGTAGGAGACATTCAATTGAGAGCCTTGACCTCTTACACAGTTAATTAGTTTAAATGGAAGAAAGCCTTTGACACGTTCAAAGAGAATCAAGAAAATAGGCCACTTGTCATTCAGATGGAGAATTGTCAGTTTGTGAATGTTTATAACAGACAAGAAACCCTCTTGGGGATCGAGGGATGAAAATAACAGATGTTGGAATCCTAGAAATGATGCGTTGATATATGCACAAAACAAATATTTAATTTTGAAGAGGAGGCCCAAGAAAACTACCAGAAACGGTGGATGCTATCGTCTCAGCCATTAGGATACATGAGCCTTTTTGGGCCCCAAATTTTGCTCGAGCTCTAAACAGGGTACCTTGGTATATTGCATGCATGCGGCTTTGTGGGGTCTGATGGATGGGTTTGAGGGTTTGATTTACCATTATCTGGCTTCCAGCTGATCAGTACACTCCAGCTTATGAGATATGCAAGGATTGGTGGAAAGAAGTCATCCATATAGATGAATATAAGCCTCTAGGGGCAGAAATGGCTGCAAAATATGATCTCACACAACTTCATGCTGACCATCACAATTCCAACCCTGAGCAATGCAGGCGAAAAAATGCATGAGGACATGCAGTAAGGCTAGTTGGGGGGAGATGTTAGTGGTTAGATTTTCATACTTTTACTCACCCTTTTACCATGTTATTTTTATCGCTTTCATGCCAATAATGGTTAATCACTATCCTAAAGTGCACAGGTATACCTCTTGTCATGTCTTTATGGATTACTGGTCAATGAAGCATAGTCATAGGGGATTATTACCTAAGTGTCTTGCTAATTTAGTTATTTCTGCAGATTTGAAGGGAGAATGACTAGGACTGTGATTCACTGAATGATACCATCAAAGCTGGTAGTGCTATCCTTAAATATTGGCTACAATGGTGAATCAATCTCTCGATTGACACACTACTATATTTTACATTCTGTTTTGTTCTGAAAACCACCATCTAACTAAAGGTAGACAATGTTGTAATTCTAGGAGCTGTATTATTGACAAAATGTATAAAGCAGAGTTGCGGGATGTGAAAGCTATCATTGTTATGAGTCGTTAAGGTTACAAGAGAAATACTCTAACTCTGAGTCTATAACAACATATGTTAGGCCCCTATACTACTAGAGTAACCCCTTATTGTTATTAGTACAACCCACTTATTATATTGATGTACCCATGTAGTGCCCATATTGTTACTATTGAGCCCCATA